>RXON01003058.1:0-43507 GCA_009667805.1 Leptobrachium leishanense
AAGGTTCCAGTTGTTGCCACCCTAGTAAACAGACCATAAAAGAATGGGTGGGAACAGAAAACCCAAATAATTTTGTTTTTTTTATGTCTTTTACAAAGACAATGAGATTTCACTTTCCACTTCAATATCTTTTCAGCTAGGAGTTCTCTTCAGGAAATCACATCCCTACCTGGAAAAGGTCTATTGCCCCATCAATGCTGTCTTTTTAACACATAAATATAGCTACAGGGAGAACATAGGCTCCATTTTTAATATGGATCTGTATAATACTGCAAAACATTTGGATGATAGACTACTTGAATAAGCACTGGCAAACTTACATTGCAAATGTACCAATATGTAATGGAACCTCAAGTGCTTTCTCCACAATGGCTGCTGCAATGCCTGCAAATGCAACTAGTCCGTGAAAGAGACCAGAGGCAGGATTAGGCATTTAGATTAGGGCTGCAACTAACGATTATTTTCATAATTGATTATTTTCGATTCATTGGATAAAAGAAAAATATGCAAATTGCATATTTTTCGCGCACCTAGTCAGTGATGGATTGAAGAGGCATACGTAGCTTAAGCCCATGTTTGCGTTCTCCCCAAACGAAGGCTGCTACAAGCGCTCAGATACACCCAATGTCAGCACGCAATCAGGGTGAGAATGGGAGGCAAACTCCACACAGCCTGACCATTTTAGCTTATTAGAGTCCCTTTACAATAATTTCATGAACAAACTGAGCCGGAGGTGGGAGTGAATTTGAGCAAGGGACTTGCTTGCTCAAAGACTAGACCTGAGTGTGGGAGGGAGTTTGTGGGAAGGGACCGTACCAAAGAGGGTGGCAGGCAGGTTGGGGTGGTGGCACAGGACATAGCAGAATCTGAGGTTATAACGTTTAACTCAGTCTTACTAAACAGTGAGTGCTTTGCACAAAT
This sequence comes from Leptobrachium leishanense, assembly GCA_009667805.1. Taxonomy (NCBI): domain Eukaryota; kingdom Metazoa; phylum Chordata; class Amphibia; order Anura; family Megophryidae; genus Leptobrachium; species Leptobrachium leishanense. Next base: position 922 of record RXON01003058.1, read on the forward strand.
TGATAATGAGAATAGTTGTCAACTAATTTCATTATCAGTTACAAGCATTTCTAAAGCGCCAACAAGTTCCATAGTGCTGTACAAAAGGGAGAGCCGGAATAACAAATATACATACACATTACACGTACCAAACAGTAGGAGAGAAGACCCTGCTCGAGCGCTTACAATCTAAGAGGAGGGGGTGATTCGCTGTTGTCACTTAATCGATTAGTTGTTTCAGCCCTAATTTAGAGGCCAAGGAAGGAATGAGTTCAGTTTAGCTTCTGAAAGAAAGTCTTATTTTAAGCCTGTGCTGAGCTTTTCATTTCTTCACAATCCTCTACCCAGGCGCCATCGGCTGGATTTTTCCTCCTTGGGTCACCTCTGTCCTTGCTGACAGATGGTCGTCAGCCTGTCCCGTGGTCTGGACAGTCTACGTTAGAGCTGATTAAGCAGACAGCCATCTAAACCATGAAACCTGTGCATTTAGGCATATATGTCAAACCCTTTTTTACCATGGCCAGTAGTCCTTTGCAAAGCGCAATAAAGCAGATAATGGTGACCATACATCGGCACAGTATGCATTGGAATTATTGTACTGAAACCCCAGCCTCCTATACATTGTAACCTCTTCAGGAGTGTGACCTGGACACTTGAACACTGTCACTGGGCAGAGGTATTACTCACACCCTCCTCTCTACCAGCTGTCAATAATACTACACATGTGACAAGTGTATTTAAAAGCTTATTTAACTTGCTGGGAAATACGCCACAGAATGTTTATCGAAGATACAATTTCAGGAACTTTCTTAAATGGCCACCGTGATCCCTGCGAAAAAAGTTTTTTGTGGAAGTGGAAACCAGCTTGTAAAATTTCAGAGACACGGTTGTTCAAAAACAATATAAAGCCAGTGCTTCCACTAACTGCCAAAAATTTTAGGAGGATGGACAATAAGTTTCATGTAACCTGGTACAAGTAGATAAAAATTATATCTGAGTCGACAAAACTAATGTAACTCTATAAGGCATCTCTGTCCATGAGGAAATGGTGCAGCTATAATGTATGTGATCAGGAACAAGTTCATGCTTATGGCAGAATCGCAGTAGCACGGAGCTAGCCGGGCTTGCCTACAACCGGAGGAACCAGCTGTCCAATATGAATATATTATAATGAATTTTTACCACATCCCTTTTTTTTATTTATTTTTAATGCTCAGAAAAAAAAAAAAGAACCCATGCCATGCTGTCAGTCATAAGCAGATTAGAGCTGTTATAGGCTGGCGCCAAATGAGTGCACAACGTGTGCAGTACTAACACGCCTCCCGATGTCCTTTTCAATGGGGCCGGTGACATGCTGTAGCGCGTGGAGGTGCTGAAACCCCTGTCAAAGCTCTACAACATGCATTCCGTGCTGCACAGCGCGATCCTCCGTGGAGGATCGATCTTTGCAGTATTTAGTGCATTCATCGAGGTGGCCACCCAGGCGTCAGGCTCTCATGGACGTTCCTTCCACTGTGCAGTGCACTCCTGACCGCAGGCACAGACCGTCTCTGTCCTCTTTCTTCTGCTAGACCACCTGGAAATGATTCATAGGGTCCGGGCACATTACCATATCCTCAAAGTTGCAGCCAATACCCATGAGAGTCCCAGAAAGGTGTAAACCGGGACACTGAGTGGAGAGCACCATTATATCTGAGCAGACTAGGCATGTAGCATTGGAAGTGGAACAGTACTTTTTTTTTTATCTCCCATGCACAAACCTCAAGTAATGCTATTTATTATTGGCCTAGACCAGCAATGAAGAGGTTATCTTTGTTGGTGCTAAACTTCATTTAAAACCTAAAATCCTGAAACTCTGCGATGCTCGGTGAAGCGTTTCTAGGGCAAATAATATATGCGCTTGGCCTGCAGATGAAAGCCTTTGTGTTAAATCGTCTGTCAAGACGTGATTGGAGCTGGTTAGCTCCCTGAATTGTGATTGAGAGATCTAGGGGCGTCGGTGGAAAGCTTAGGTGCCAGTATTCAAATCTTCCAATTTGCCAAGTGATCCCCTCTGTGTAATGTGAGGAGCGTGGCTGTTGCCCTTTACTTAGGTCATAACGCCTGGCATGGATCATTAATCATGCGGTTCCTGAAAAGACCTGTCACTGAGTCCACACAAAGACCTGTGTCTTGTCTCTGCAACTGACATGGAAGGCCCATGCAGTAACTGAACTACACAAGGGGAAACTGATCTGCCTAAATTGTTGGACACGTGTCCTTTGTAACAGTCAAACCAAAGTACATGTGACCTTAGGAATCTCCATGATGCCACTTGGTTTGGGTAATTCATGATTCTGTCTATGAAATCACTTATCTGCTAAGGGAAAGTCAGGCAGCTGACATGAAAATTAAGCAACCGATTGGATAATCGTTTTGATGTCACTTTCCTGGAATGCCAAGAATGCTGTGAAATGATTAGCTCTTTGGAAATATTCTTCCAAATGCCCCTGCTATTGGCTCATCTATTGTTCACAGAAACCCCCTCTTTTTAGAAAAAAAAAATTCCGTCAATAGGAATGTGTTGACCATATAAATCCTGCACCTACTGGCTAATCCTTGTTATATATTCCTCATTTTCTGGAAGTAGTCGGTTCTTACATCACCGATTAACCCTCCTGCCTCAGCAGACTCCAAATGTCTGTCGTCATTCCATTTTGTATTGATTTCAAAACTGAGATTTGACATGTGATCCCTGTCACATTGTATGTGCCGGAATCTGATTACCAAGAAAAGGGAACATTACCCCAACAAAACAATAAACCACAAAGATCAGGATTCCCTGCAGGGCAGGATAGGAAGTAGGCTTGATTTTATTTTTCGCCCCCTTATCGCTGTCCAACATTATCTGTATGCTTTTCTTCTGAATTATCAGGATCTGGAGGCTTTTGATATTCTTCAGAAGCGAAACAGAAACCTCCTAGACCTATACGGATGTAGTGAAGGCAAAAAGCATAAAAATCCATGATGCGTCCATGGTGTTTCTTGCCAGGAACTGAAATTCTCCAGAAAGCATCAACTAAATTAGAAACAAGGATTTATTCACCAGAGGTTTTTTTTCACTGGTCTATGTAAAAATCATAAATTGAACCTGTCCTATGCAACACCTGAAAGGGAGTGATTCCCTTTCATAACACCTATATACTTATTCCCTGTTGGCTTTAAGTGGGGGAATGACTGCTCTGATCGGCGAACCTTCCTATAGGACAGCCTTTCATTCAGTCTGTGCTTGATTGGCTGTAGGAGCTTTGACTGACAGGTCCGTGCAGAGACTTAAAAGCTGAGGGCCAATCCCGTAACATGTGCACCAGCCCCTAGCTAGCTCCACTGTGGAGAGTGGAAGATGGCAGCACCAGGTGTTTGAACCTTGTAAGCAACCGCTGGAACATCTCGTCAAGGGATGAGATTACAGTGATCTTTAAGACCAATAAAATCTCCATCTCCTGACAGAATATCGCAGATAAACTAAACCTGGCCAGATCAGGTCAATCAGCTTTATTTTTTAATAACTAAAAAAGTGATTACTGTATACCTCGCGATCGGTCTGTTTTGGAAGGGATACAACGGATCAATACTGTAAAGTATATATCTCTTGGTCTCATAATATTGACACCATAAGCCTTTCTCATTACAGTTTGAAATCCGCATCAAGCTGTGATCGATTCAGCCTAATGTACAAATGTTCCTGTATCTCTGACCTGAAGTTAATTTCCCAAACTGTAAAACGTGTGTCATTTCTGGCATAAAGTTTGCCCTGGATTAAAAGACCTCATTATGTCACTGTATCATTTGGGTTTCCCCCATGCCCCGAACCAGTATATAGCATTCAAACTGACAGCGTTCTTATAAAGAACCCCAAACCAACTGAGAAATCTTCGCATACACATGTATCAGAAATTGCATATACCTAATCATTGTAATAAAAAATACTCTTGTATCCTGCTGAATGGATGATGGTTTCTCGTTTTAGCTTATCTTTCTCGTTTAAGACTAAGCTAGTTCTCAGACCACCTGACCTGACATGCCTGTGACTGCTAGTGCAAAAATGTGACATCTTAAAGTAATTTACAGGCTCTATCATTCAATGGCCCTTTAGTTACCAGTTTGGTAATGACCATTCATGTACTAGGCGCTCTTAAAAGGATATCCTGACCACTTTAGCTCCCCCCCTCCTCCCAGGTGCCCCCCAACTGTTTTATAAAATGTAGGGTGATGTGAAAAGATTCCCCAACCGCAGAGCCAGGAGGTAACAAAACATTCCGGCTGACGTCTCCTGACTCCGCCCATGGAGCCGGCAGCGGGATGTGCGCTCACAAGCGCTATGGGACTTGCATACGTAAAGTTCGCAAGTCCCGTTGCGGTGTGCAATTTTTGTTCCCTACAATACGCAATTAGTGCAGGAAAAACTCCAGGAGTTCCTGGGGAGGAGCAGTGCACGGCAGGTTCAAAAGGTGACTGCCAATTTTTTAATTATCAGAGCCGCTGCCAAATTATTAAAGGGGAAAAAAGGGACACTATTTTACAGTAAATGTCCCCCCCCCCCCCCCCGTAGTCTACCAGGGATAGACCAGAAGCAAAAAAATAAAGCTGATCCTCATTTTTCACGAAAAGCCATTGCTAAAATTCCTGTTTTGGGGATTAGATTCTCCCTGTTCGGCAGGTTATCCCCGAGGGTAACTACCTGGTACGTTTGGGCAGTGCACTGTTTTTTTTTGTTTGTCTTCGTTCAGTGAGTAGCACACAAAACACAAGCTTCTGTGGAAATTAGACAGTAAAATAGCCCACTTTCATGCACTGATAACTAGCACGGGTGCGATTCAGATGTTTTGTCTGACCCCCATCAAGTCAGTTTAACATTGTAGGAGCGCACGCGGCCCAATTCAAAAGGCCCATGGATGTCGTGTGTTTTTTTTTCAATGTCACTGAATGAGATGCTTGTTGAAGCTGAGGAATGTGCAGCCCTTACTGTAATATCTTCCTGAAGAATGTAGCACACAAGCACCGGAATCTACTTAGCCCAGGAATTCTGCCCTCCCGGGAGCGCTTTAAAGAAGATTTGGCCACTGGAAGCTGTTGGTTTAACCTTGCTCAAAGGGTCACACTGAGATCCCCTGCATCCTTTACATCTTGCTTCTGGCACTGCTCAAGTTCAAGGGTATCTCCATTTAACTCTATAACTACCAGAGAGTCTAATATTCTGCTTCTATTAATGGATTTCCTTTCCGCAAAGCTCCTGGAGCCTCTATCGGCATACATTCATCCTTCCATAGATGATTTCCTTGGACAGTAAATAATTTACCATTTTTAAATGGACACTGCCACTTAAGCTGTAATTCGATTACTTGTGAATTACAAATAAAATAATTGTTAGACAACTTTTTTTTTTTTTTGTTTTTTTTAGTAATTGCAAAAGTTTTACTTTGCTGTAGTTTATCCTCTACAGTATTTTAAGATTTAATTAGGTGGCGAACGATGACAGGTGAATCAGATAAGGAGGGGAGCTTAAAAGACTTCTAATCTATCCCTGGTGATGTCCTTTGAATACATCCCACACCACACAATGATGTGAGTTGGTGACTCTGACCCATTCTGTAGCCAAAGCCATACAGTGAGGAGCAAGTGAGGTAAACTGCCCCTCCCACAGTATCTTTACAACACACAGAATGGACGCACCCAGTGACAGACTAAAATCTTTCCGTAAACCTTTTATGTCATGGGGCGTACTATGCTGTCCCTGCAGAGGGTGGGACTCAACGCCACGGGGCGGCATAGCACGCCCCCCCCCTGGCGTCTATAGGCTGCGTCAGGCGTGCCCACTAGCTGTAGCGCATGTCATTCGCTGTTGGACAGCCTCAACTCTGGCCATCCCCATGCAGAGAATGATGCAGGCTATGCATAGGCAGGTCAGAGGAAGGGCCCGCCGCAGCAGCCGGGGACCACGCTCTGCCGGCGATAATGCCCTCCCACCGGGCACATCTCGCCGGGCCGTAAGGGGTTTACTATAAATACAAGAGAGAAATAAAGCACATGTAAGCTATCAGCAACATAAAGCAAAGAAGGTTTTTTTTTTTTTTTTGTTTGTTTTTTTATGGCAGTGGCCCTTTTTAATGTCAAGCACTCCAGGATACATGTCTATATCCTGTGTCCTCAGCACTCCACATTGTACACTTATTCACAAAGTGGGTGTGTTTAAAAAATTATATTGAGTTAAGTCTAGCTCTAGGGGGAAAAATGTGGGAAGGCAGTTCCTCTATTTTTGCAGAGGGAATGGAGTTCCCTTGGTCCCATACAGTATAAGTCTTGTATTAAGGTGTTCAATCATACAGTTCCCTATAAAGGTACAATGGATAATAGGATTTAAGTGCGAGATAATATCGCTCTTGGATTGTAAGCTCTTGAGCAGGGTCCTCTCTCCTACTGTTCTATGTGTGTATGTATATTTGTTGTTCTGTCTCTCCCTTTGTACAGAACTTGTTGGCGCTTGATAAATGCTTGTAACTATTTGGAGAAATCTTCGAGTTCCCAAACGTAATTGATCGTGCTAACTTGTATCCTAGATTGGTTCGAAATTGTTGCTGCACAAAAGACACTTGCCAGTCTGAGCTGCTTCAGTTTGGCTTTAAAACGAATCTGTAGGCTAAAAGCAGTGGGGGAAGAAAGACGCCATTTAGCCATCTGATTCTAAAAGATGATTGACAAGAACAATTAACCTGCACTAACCATATCCTCAGACAGGCTGTACACAGCTGGGTCACAGCAGCCAAGGACATCCACAGGGAGAAGACTCAGCCCACCATGACAATCTAAACTTCCTTGCATGATCATGATGGCTGAAGTGTTCCTTTTTTTTTAATGGTGGAGCTAGCTAATTTTGTGTTAAGTGAGCCAACATAGACTCAATAAAAATTTAAATATTTCAACACCAAGTGTAAATATCCTCTGGTACCAATAAAAACGATATCTTCATATCATCGCCTCTTAACTGTGCAGATTAGCATATATCCGTGTGTGGCCTATATTCTTAGAACTGGCTGTTTTATCTACTTTTTTTTTCTATTTTTAAATGTCTTTTAAAAGCTCCATGCCATCTGTCTGCACCTCCATTTGTTCTTCCGTTTCAGCTGTATAGGGTGTGATGTGAATTGCTTGCAAAGGAAGACGTATATCAACATTTGGAAGTTTTCCTGTGTGGAGGAAGTGGGTGGCCTTCATATTTCAGTGCTGGGGAAGATTATTGCCTTATGTGCAATGTATTCTGGGATGTCTAAACTTGATCCTTTATGATGTGTGTACAATTTTCTTATAAAATAAGCTGTTGGTCAGTGACAGTTCTGGGATTGAGGTTTTAGGCTAGGGTCAGACGAGCGCAGTATTAACGTGCATTTAGCCGCACTTAATGACGGCCGTGCTAGCAGCAAATTACGTCCAATGCCGGGCAGCATACGAAGAACGGCCGCACGAAACTGCAGCCGTGCAACGCAAGTGGCAAACAAATACATTTTTTTGAGAAGGTGAAACCGCTAGTACTGACGTACAGAGTGCGCTGCGTCCGCTAGCGGCATGTGTGTGTGATTAGGAGACGTCAGACGCTGCTAAGGTCCGGCCAACATAATGTCCAGACGCAAAAAGTGTTTTATTGATAACCGTACAAAATCACGGACGAAAATGCGCATCATATGACCGCTACAGCGTATTCCGTGAAAAAATACGTCCATTCGTTCGAACACTTTTTCGCGAAAAATGCGTTCGTCTGACCCTAGCCTTAGGCTGAGCCCAACAGGAGGCCCTTCTTTATGTGCACAAAATGTAGACTTGAACTCAATAAAAGGATAATTCAACTTCCTTTTTATGCAATTGTAAGTAAATGTAGGAACATTTTTTTTTTTTGTGGAAATCTAATTGTATTGTCCAGGGGTCAAGTCCTAAAAGAGTGAGAACTCCAAGATTTCTGTCCCCGATTAGAAATTTTCATCTAGCACTTATACAGAAATATCAGATTTGAATGTTTGTATTAATAGATTTTTTTGCTAAAATCCATGATAAATCCTGTATTGTACCTTAACAGGGAAAGTTATGGTTGAGTACCTAAATGCAAGATTTATAGCACATGGGAACAGAGTTCCCTCTGCAAAAGTAGTGGAGGAAGTGTTTTATATATACTGACTATATTCAGATATGTCTTTTTATTCACCGATAGGTCACTTAACAGTTTTTGGGGTTTATTACAAGACCGTTTCATGGCTGCTTTCCGTTACCTCAGACAATCCTCTCACCCAGAGAAAGGGCGGGGCTTTCTCCAACCCACAGCATCCTCTCATCTTTCTCATGCGCACAGGAGGGGGCGGGGCTTCAGCACAGGCAACATCATATCTGTTCTCACTTACATAGCAGCTTCACCACAGGAACTACGTTCCCCCTCGACTTAACCCCTGGCATTGTCCACAAACTCCATTTCAGGCCACAATGGAAGCGAGGCCTTGGGTGACTGTCAATTTTGCCTTGTATGGCCCATATTACAAAGTTGGTGCTAACCTAACCAGAGCAGTTGTAAACTTAAAACCTCCATAGGCTATAATGGCTCTGGTAAGTTTACAACAGCTCTGGTTAAGTTAGCACCAGCTATGTAATATAGCCCTATCTAATGACACTCGCTCATTCGCCCACTGAGCTCCCATTTCAATCTGTAGCTCAAGCCTGTAATGCAAAATCCAGCATTTTCTATGCAAAAAGAAGGAAGTTTCTATAAATCAAAGAGATCCGCATTCATCGAGCATTAAAATGGAATTCTTGTCTTCTGTTGACAGTTGTCCCCCAGCTAGTTAGAGCGGCACAAGGCTGGGCACCAGTGGTTGTGCTGGCGTCATGCTGCCAGGGTTCCCTTTGTAGCCATTAACCAAATTACTTTTAGTACCACTACCCATGTAATGTAACATGGGCAGACAAATATTTTCAGCAACCGCTGAACACTGGACACTTTTAGCCAAAAATGGACCAGCTAAATTAATATTGGTTTTAGAATATTGGGACCTATCATTTGCAGTTCTCCAACTTAGCACTCAGTGAATAACCCTAATTTTATCTCCGGTTGGAGAAGATCAATGCTGTATTGATCCTTTTTGTCTCCCCTAAAACAATGAGAATCTGGATGAATTGTCCTGGTTTAATAATTGAACTCAGACCTCCCACAAACATTTCAATCCGTGCTTTCACGGTATATTAGAGAAAGGATTTTACCAGGAAGGATACATTGAGGTTTCTCTCGTTTTCAAGTATGTCCTGTGTATATGTAGAGGTTCTGCCTTTTCAGTAACCCCCCTGTCCTGTCATTTGATACAAAACTGAAGGGTCTATCCACAAAGCACCGAAATTGCAAGCCATTTCGGTGCTATGTTTTTCACCATTTCAGCTATTCCATTTTGCTGGAAATATGGTGAATTCACTATTTAGCGAATGGTCAAGTCGCCAAAGCTGTTATCAGACGTCTGCAAAAACTGCCGATTTTGGTGAATTCCACCAATCTGGGAAAAAGGTCTCCAAATAGGAGTTTAAAAGTGTGTTTTTTATATAAAAATAAAGAATAAAAAGTTTTAATAAAAAAAAATTACTTTTTTACATTGAACCCTAATGTGATTCGCCTGTTTAAACCTGTCGCATTGAAACACTGAAAATCCGGTAATTTCACCGGAATTTTGGTGCACTTCAGCATTCTGTGAATAGATGACCTTCTATAGAACAATTATGGTGGTGCTGAATTGCACTGGATTTTGCTGTCAAAAAAACAGAAGGTAAAATGACAATCAACATGAATAAAATAAATGTGGTACAGAGAAAGTGCTGCATGCAACAAAGGTAAATGTTACTATCGTTTAGTACACAGTCCTTAATAGTATTCGTGTGTCAGATATTTTATGTCCTCCTGTTGTGCATGCACCAAGTGCGAAAAACCAAAGTATTTCAAATAAATATACTTAGCACCTGCACAGAGGATTCCTCAGGCCTCAGACTGTTTGCTGATGTGATTGGTCTCAAATAGTGATGATGGCACGCTCCCTGTGTGCCGATGGCACTAGTAACCGGCAGCTGAGAAATTAAAATCTGCTGGGTGGCATGGAGGAAACTCCTCTACTTCACCCAGCTATAAGCAAAAACATGGGGCTGGGGGGGTAGGAGGGAGCACTCCTCACATGCTGACCATCTTATAAATGTAAACTTTTTTTCCTTTAAGAGCTGGTAGACCTAAAACTCCGCTGTAAAGCTTATATATTCCATATTCTCAATCAGCTACCCCTTGCTAAAAACGGGGACGCTAAGGCTGGCGGCACACTAGCAAACATTTTGCGTCCGTCTGACCATACTGTTTGCTGTCCGTCATAGCTTTATAAAGGAGTCAATTAAACACACCACACGCCTGCGCACTTGTTCACGGACGGGCAAAGCATAAAGCCACGGATGCAAAAATAACATCGTTAAAAAGCTAAACGGACGCAAAAACAACGCTGCCATGTATTTTCCTAGGGTGTGGAGACATCAGACATTACGGACGCACTTTATGCAGTACTCACAATATCTCCCGTGAAAAAGTGCGTCCGTAGTGGACGCAGTACAGTATGCTCGTGTGCCGGCTGCCTAAGGGGAAAGTTAGCGTTCGCTAATCTCCCCTTATCATCCCCATTTCTCCAGTGCATTATGGGGCAGGTGTTGAGTCCAGCAGCATGCCTCATAGCGGTTGCTAAGGTCCAGGATGTTTGGGGAAAACACCGTCCCGAGCATCCCCTCCATGGAGACCTTTCCTGCCAGGTCACATGATGGCAATCCTGCAGGTCGGCAGTAATCGTGGAGGGGGATCTCCCCCCCCCCCCCCCCCTCCAGTCTCACTCTGGCCGGTAGCCAGAAGCTGCGGCATGAGAGATGAATATTTGTGGGGTTTTTTTTGTTTGGGGGGGGGGTTACAACTGGTGATAACTGATGCCGCAGGATCAGCTAGCACCAGCTCTAAGCTGTAGCAAACTTTTTTAGTTAGTGTTAGGACCTTGTGATCTTAATGCTAGTTGCTCTCTGCTTACACATTGCGATCCTTATGTTAAAGGAACACTCTAGCAAAAAATCACCCCCCCCCGTTTTTTAATCCTAACCTATCCCTATTCCCTTAATAAATAGGTTTGTTTTTTTTTTGTGTTTTTAACTTTAATACTTACCCTAAAATCCTCTTGTTTCCAGCGCTGTGTTTTTTTTTTTTTTTCTTTTTTTTATACTCACCTCCCTCCTCTTCCGCTCTCCCATCCTTCTTTCTTCTTCTTGCCTTCTGGTTTACGTGAGAAGCGCGCATGCGCGCCTCACGTAAGCCAGCCAATCGTCAGGCTTCCTCCCGGGTCCCTCTGAGGATTAGTGTTGCGCGCAAGAGGATGCGCGGAACACTAACCCTCAGGCTAGGGTCAGAGTGGGGCAGTCGGAACGCGCGTGCAGGCGCACTAAATCGCGGCAGTAGCAGCACATGACGGCCAATATACGCAGTACGTGCGTACAAAAGTGCGCCGACACCACGCAACCGGCAAATGAACGCATTTTTCTCAGAACGTGAAACCGCTGCTACAGACGTACAGAGTGCGCTGCGGCCGCATGGCAGCGTGTGTGCGTGATTAGGAGATGTCAGACGCTGCTAGTGTGCGGCCTACATAACGTTCAAACAGCCGGATTTCCCTAGAATTGCATTGGTGAGTACCTGCGACTGTGCGACTGTGGTCGTCTGACCACTTAAGCGTATTCCGTGAAAAAATGCGTGCGCACGCATCGACGTACATTTTGACGGTGGCCGCAGAAAATGCGCTCATCTGTCCCTAGCCTCAGAGGGAGCCGCCAGCTTCTGCGGTGAGTAGGAGACGTCATCGCGCTGAAAGCGCGATGACGTCTCCTACTCGGCAAAAGTCAGCAGAAGCGGGAAATATGATTCCCGCTCTGCTGACTGACAGCTGGGAGGGCGGAGTAAAGTTCTCCGCCTCTCTCAGCTGTTTTCAGCTTTTTGAGCTGAGCCGCTGAGCGGAGGGAGGGGGGACAGAGGGCAGGATACTCCGGGCATCATGACCACCTAAAATAGCTTAGGTGGTCATGTTACCTAAAGTATCCCTTTAAGCATAGGGAGAGCAAAATACAGTAAGCTAGCGCTAATACCAATTCGCTAAAGTTTTTTTTAACCCATTAGCGATCAGGGGGTGGTACGGGCATAACTCTCATTTATGTGAGCGCTAGTGTTAAGGAGGTGATGGAACCTGTCGTCTTTTGGCAATGATTTAAAGTGTTGTTTTTTGTTTTTAGTATCCAATAGAGCGCTACTAGAATTTACTGTGGTGGTGGGGTATTAGATGGCACCACATCATGGTTTGATGACCAAATATATTTACTGAAGCCATCTAAATCACTACATGTGTGTGTAAATCCAATGTATCCTGTTTGTGGTTTATCATTACTCCCTTGGTTCCAATGCAACTTTATATACTTTGCATGTAAAGGATAATGAGTGGAGCCGGCCTGTTGGCTTTCGTTAAATAGAACGGCTGAAGTGAAATCCGGTCCATAGTCTTCTCTTCAGCAGAATCGTGATGACATTGTGTCACTGACCCCTGTAGGCTTCAGGGAAAGGTAGATATTAATTCACACTAGTTATAAGGTGTCAAAACTGTAGATCCTAAATGACTGCTGCGGGAGCATATGTGTTGGGGTGTTTGATTAACTCAACCTCCGCTCACACTCAGGCACCAGACCAGAGGATATCTGGGAGAGACACTCTTAACAACCATTATTATACTTCTCACACCTCCCTTGCGACAGTTTCCCATTCACTGTCTTTCCTGCTGTGAGATGTAGGGCTCGCCACAGGATCTTGATTAACTTTGCGTCACGAATGTTCTGTACGCTGCCGAGTGACATTTGGCTCCGAAATGACGATTTCTATAGAAACCTTCTCGTAAATTGAGGATTGGTTTCCAAAATCCCTCTTTGTTAATGTACACCACTGGAGCTCATATTCTGATGCTGCCGTACCTGTCACCTGGAGGCTCTGATATATCAAGATCTGAGGATGTATAGGTCACATGCTATTTTATATAAGATAATTACACCATAACTCTTGGAATCAAATCTAAAAAAAAAAATCTTTCATTTTGGGCATGTTTAGGTCTCTGAGGCTCGTGTCAGACAAGCGCACTGATCACGTCCATGTTGCCACACATTTGTACGTCCGTTATAGCATATAATTATGACCAATGGAGCCCCACACACGGAGTACGTCCGCACTGAACTGCGCATGCATAACAGACGCGGCAAACGGACGCAAGTTAGGCAAGAACGTAAATCCGCTAGAACGGACGTACAAAGTGCGCAACGTCCGCATAGCTTTGTGTGTGAGTGATGGAACGAAGTCAGACTGACTGCATTTTTGACGGACAATGTTTTTCATATTTTTTTCCCTTCTACATCAGTCAAAAAAAGTCAGTCACAAAAACAGACACTGTGGCCACTACCTTGTCAGTCAGAAAGTACGTCCGTTGTGCACTGACGCACAGAATGCGCTCGTCTGACACGAGCCTTATGCTAGAATATTTTTTGTTCTCCTGAATCTGCTAATAGTTTCTTTAAATACGAGCCGGTATTCTTTGCAGACTATAGTCTTAAGCCGAGAACAGGGACCAACCAGGGAATAGCTCGCTGTTTTCGTTTTGAGCCATTAATAACGTATCTAATAGGAAATGCAGAGGGCTCTTTGTTGTTTTTTTTTAAGTGCTGCTACAGAAAAGGACTCTAATGTAGGGTGGAGCGCGGCCATCCAGATACGGTGTTCAGGAGCGCAAGAGCACAAGTTTTAAATGATCCCAATGTGCTCACACCAGTGAAAAGGTGAATTCCTTATTAAAAGCATGACCTGGAAGCTGCCAGAATATCATTTTTCAGTGAAACCTTGCTGATCTGTTGCAGGAAAGCGTTACTTCCGAGAGTGTCTGCCTGCAAGCCGTGGAGTATTTAGCACTTTATGCAATCATCCTGTTGGCCGGGGTTGATGTAGTGAGGTATGCTTTGAACTTGCAGCTCCAGGCCTACGTGCCAGCTCCTTGCCCCAGTTTATGTGCTTTCCGCTTCCTCTAAATAGAAACCCTTTCATTTGTACGCGTTTTCTGTTTTTGTTTGCCCTGTGGTATCCTGGGAAACCTACATCATTTATATCCCCTACCAGCCCCATCCTGGCAGCATTTATGCTTTGATCACTAATCAAACCTTGACTATTTATTACTTTCTGAAAACGGTGTTACTGCTGTCCCTATGGATACTTAAAGGGCACCTGTCATACACTCCTGCTGGGTGCCGCCATCGCCTGACCTCTATAGGCTAGTTATTCTGGCCATTGGAATCTCTATGACTTGACATTGTTCGCCAAGACGGCGGCTTCCTGTAGGAAAAATACAACATGCATATTTAGCAGCATTCATAACCATTTGGCCATTTACTGGAAATGGTAATCCTGCATAGCTGGACTACATGGTGCCTTCAAAGGATTATTAAATTGGGTCGTCTTCATAATTTTGTCAGTTGATGCTAATAGTTTGTATTTATTACACCACTGTTTTATATTGTCTTTACATACTTTGCCGAACAATGAAAGTTGTCAGATTTCAGCTAGTTGCCTCAGGAATATCAATAAAGTGCCTCTTCGTAAGATCTGGCTCTGACAGCCTGAGGCTTCCGGTGCTTTGGCAGACGATATCATTGATGCCCGTTCTCACTGCTTGCCATAACCCTTTTTTAATCCGCTGGCTGGGATGATCTCCCCGTCTGGAATTTCCAGTCCCGCAGTTCATGGGATGCCATCCTCAGCTGTATTTGTACGGGAGGCACGTGTAGGGAGGTTATACAAGCACGGTGTTCATGGAAGGTGATTAAAAGAGGCTCCAGATGGGACACTAAAAATGAAACAGAGGGATGCTCGATACAGATTTACTTCATGAAAAATAACAGATGTTGGGGATTGGAAAGCCAAAACTTGCCTCCTATTAAAGGAGGAATGAATTCATAGGGCCGATTCAGGTAATATATAATTCTATTGTACTGTGTGTGCATAATTGCCAATCCGTCCTTGTTTTCCAGGGATAGTTTTGTGTTTGTGCTTGGTGTCCTGTGGTTTTACTATCCCAGGACTCTGTCCCAGGTATGAGTCTTGTTGAGGATGAGTGAAGTTTAGAGCACTATTAACTCCTGGACACCGAGCACTAACCCAGGAACACTCTAACTATTGGCAACTATGGTGTGAGCATTTGTGCTTTTTAATGGAGGTTGTGTAGCGTCCTAAAACAATTATTTTGTATTGAAAAATGTTAAGCACCTGCCCGTCCTGTCTGGCAGGTGTCGGTAAGTGAAGCGGGCATGACTAAATGTAAATAAATATCCCACAGTGTTTGGGTGAGTCTGAGATCAGAGATTCCAAAACATGGGGGAAATGAAGGAAAGCTTTGTGCACTGTATCGCAATACCTCCTCTCAAAGCCTCACCACAAACCTTGGCACATATTCCATCTCCAACTGCAGAAACGCTAGCCTTATCCGGCCCCTTCTTCTGAAAGGACATCCACACTATCAACCATTTGGCATGGCTGGTGCATTTTTTTTTTTTTTTTAATTCTTATTGACAGATGCAGATTACAGAACCGTGCATAAAAGACAAGCAAAATCACTCACATTCCCTCATAGTCCAGCAAACCCACCTGGTAACATAAGCACAAACCAGAGGAGAGCCCATACAATAAAGCATTAAGATACCGGTATAGTCAGAGAATTCTAGGAGCGCCTTCGGGTGAGGTTGTAAGGGAGTCCTCGGATCTAGTCAGGTACCAATTAGTAAATTCAAAATGACTCTTCAATTTAGAAATTAAATTTTCTTATAAACATGACATAGTGGAGCCATTTATCAAAAAAATTGTTTATCCAATCATCTTGGAAAATAGCATAAAAGCAGGAGTAAAACATAGCAAACATGGGAGGGGAGGTGGCAATCCAGTGCCCAAAATGGCCTTCTTGGCCACCGCGGACAGAATGCCCAATAGAGCCCTTTGACTTCCGGTCAAACCGTGGGCCTCGCTTTTGGAAAAACGGTTAAATAAAGCCCAATCCGGAGTGGAAGGTACTGCTAATTTCTAAAATCTTAACACCAGATCTCAGTATGGAGTCCCAAAATATTGATATTAAGGGGCAGGACCATAAGCACTGGAATAGGTTGGCATGCAAACACTGGCTGGAGCATTTTTAATACTCTGTAGCTGTGTTTGTAATCTGACAATCTCTGAATCATTTTAGGGCTCTAACGACCCCACTCACTAATCGTACCGGCTACTGTCCTATTCCAGTTGAGCTGCAATCTACTCCTGCGGCTTAACGTGGAGACCACTAGAGAATAATGCGTATGTTCTTCTTGTGTGTAGAGAGAACTGGCTTTAAGCGGGTTTGTGGTTTGTTTTTGTTTTTCTTCCCACAATAACCACATGGGAAAAAATGTCATACACACTTCTGGTCCCACAGTGCAGAGGACAACTCCATCCGCCTCATCCTCTTGTCGGACGCAAACGGACATGTAGAACAAATGGTTCTCAGTGTCCTTTCGTTGACCCTGTGCGATTTCCCTGCTTATGCAAACTTGCACAAGCTTCCATGGTGTCTTGGAGCCCCAGAGACTATGCCACCACTAACATAGCGGCTCACTCCTAATAGGGCAGTTAAGGATATGCTAATGGTTATGGGCTCACATCCTTTTTATTAGCTGCAGACCCGGAATAGAGCCCTTGGTGTTTATTGGAATGTAATCAAAGCAACAATGCTCCTAAATATACATATCCCAGGAGGAGTATGGGAGCTTATTTGTGTGGTGAAAATTATGCTTTTGCTTTGCCTCAGGTCTTAAGTCCAAATCCTCATGTCTTATTGCTTTGACTGGTGGCCAAAAAAACCTGAAAGCTCACAATTTGCAATCAAACTCTGGTCAGTGTAATAATCTGCATAATGTGACTTGCCACAGTCAAGGTGATCCTTTCGGCTAGGGTCAGACGAGCGTGATTTCTACGGACTGTACGTCCGTGCAGTACGGACATCGTCAGTACGGATGACGCAGTAGTGGTCACACAGTCCGTTTTTTCACTGAAGTTATTTTTGACGGATGTAGGAGGGAAAAATAAATTACAATGAAAAAACATTCTCAGGGTTATCCAAAGAGATTCGAAAAGTCACCGCACGTTCGGTGACTTTTCGTTCTCTTCAATTCGGTTCCTTTTGCCGATTGCATTTCGGTGACCCTGCGGTGTATTCAGCAAGCACCACAGGGTCCCCGAATTGCAGGGAAAGGCTGCCGAAAACCTGCCGAAAACTAACCGAGTGCATGCTGAAAACAAGCAAAAACATCTGGATTAACCTTTGAAAAAGACGAACAGGAGCCGAACATGAGCCGAATCACACAGAGCCGAAGCAGCTGTGACGTAGAGGAGGCAGTGAATAAATTAGAAAAACCATTTGTATGAATCTGGGAAAATGAAACGCTGTTTGCAAAGAAACTACTGAGCGAAAATGTCTGAAATTTTCACAGGAGGTCCAGGGAATGATAATAAAGAGGGCTGTTACAAAAAAATAAGTAAACTGAAAAAAAAATCAAAAAAAAATCGGACTTTTAATAAAAAAAAAAAAAATCAGAAAAATGCTTAAAGTATCCTAAAAAATCTATAAATAGACTTTTTGCTGCAGAATTTATAAATGAACGGTTTATTAGATATTGAATTAAAACGGAATATTTTTTTTACATAAAGATTTTATTGAAAACAGGCAAATATGCCAACAGTGTGAAACATTTACAGTTTACAATTAGGGCTTGTTAAGTAGCAAGTGAGTAACGTTTTGAACAAACAATGCCAACATTGTGTGACCTAATCAGGTCTCGTTGTTCTATGAATTATACACTCGTGTTACTTGTCTATTTGTGATTACAACTCTTAAAAATAAATAAAAAGAAAGCGTCTAGTAAAACTTCCCTCATCCCACGAGGCATGGCGAAATCGATTTTAAGTTTTCGTTAGTTGTACGGGGTGAGAGAGGTACGTAATTATCGAAAAAATGTCTCAAGTAGCTATTGGCTGAGTAAGGTTTCGCTTGAAAGATAGTATAAAAGTTATTAAAGTGGAAGAAGAAAATAGGAGGTAGGTATAGTATACAGATCCAGATTAGGACAGGTCAGTAAACCGGTAAAAGGAGTACGGAGGAGAGATGGTGTAAAAAAAAAAAAAAAAGGGGGGGGGGAAGGGAAAAAGGAATGGGTTGTGTCAGGTTGAGCACAGACATGCACAGGAGATGTGTCATAGTGGTTATTACGGGGAGCCCCGGCGCAGTGGCGCCATGTGTTGAAGTTCGTCAGGTTGATCCTCTGTAGTGAGTCCCTCCAAAGAGAAAACGGGAATATTTTTAACATGAAGCCTATGGATTCTCTGAATAAATTTGCCGAATGAAACCACAGAATGGCAGACATGGGAACCTTTCACTGCTGTTTGTGTTCTCTGAATAGCCGAGCATTGCTTCTCTATGGAGATTTCACTGCCCTCGAACAGGGACCGAATCCGTATGTGCAGGCAATTCGCCAGTATTTGGCGAATTGCCTGCTCTCTGGATAGCCGAATACCAGGAAAGGTAACGAACGCTGAAAATCAGGGTTATCCAAAGAGATTCGAATTGCTTGAGAAAGGTAACCGAACGCTGAAAATCAGCGTTCGGTTACCTTTCCTGGCCATTCGGCTATCCAGAGAGCAGGCAATTCGCCAAATCCTGGCGAATTGCCTGAACATACGGTGCCTGTTCGGTCCCTGTTCGAGGGCAGTGAAATCCCCATGAAAATGCACTGCTTCAGCTATTCAGAGAACACAAACCAGCAGTGAAAGGTTCCCCTAATGCCCTGCCATTCGGTGGTTTAATTCGGCAAATTTATTCAGGAGAATCCCATAGGCTTCAATGTTAAAAATATTCCCGTTTTAATTCAATATCTAATAAACCGTTCATTATAAAATTCTGCAGCAAAAAGTCTCTTTATTTATAGATTTTTTAGGATACTTTAAGCATTTTTCTGAATTTTTAAAAAAAAATTTAAAAGTCCGATTTTTTTTTTTTTTTTTTTTTTTTTTTTTTTTTCAGTTTACTTATTTTTTTTGTAACAGCCCTCTTTATTATCATTCCCTGGACCTCCTGTGAAAATTTCAGACATTTTCGCTCAGTAGTTTCTTTGCAAACAGCGTTTCATTTTCCCAGATTCATACAAATGGTTTTTCTAATTTATTCACTGCCTCCTCTATGTCACAGCTGCTTCGGCTCGGCTCATGTTCGGCTCCTTTTCGGCTCCTGTTCGGGTTTTTCGAAGGTTAATCCAGATGTTTTTGCTTGTTTTCAGCTTGCATTCGGTTAGTTTTCGTCAGGTTTGCGGCAGCCTTTCCCTGCAATTCGGGGACCCTGTGGTGTTTGCTGAATACACCGCAGGGTCACCGAAATGCAATCGGCAAAAGGAACCGAATTGAAGAGAACGAAAAGTCACCGAACGTGCGGTGACTTTTCGAATCTCTTTGGATAACCCTGCCTGTCTGTCCGTCAAAAATGCTGGACGTATAAATGCAGTCCGTCTGACCATGCTCCATCACTCACACACAAAGCTATGCAGACGTTGTGGACGTGGCGCACTCCGCACGTCCGTTCTAGCAGTATTACGTTCTTGCCTAACCTGCGTCCGTTTGCAGCGTCCGTCATGCGTCCGCAGTTCAGTGCGGACGTACTTCATGTGTCAGGCTCCAATGGACTTTCTTTCATGCTATCACGGACGTACCTTTAGGCGCAATCACGGACGTGAACACTACGCTCGTCTGACCCCAGCCTTATTCGCTCTGGTTTGGAGACGTCCACACAGGGCACATTTGACTTTTTCCCCATCAACAAATGTACAGTAACTAATGGATGCACTGTGTCGTATGACTGCTGTAATGCTTTGGTTTGGCCCACACCAGCAGTGGTTAGCCATGTAAAATCATAATTACTAGTCCGTGGGGCACTGTCTTAAGGGCATATTAGCACTGATACCACACTTGTAACGCTTTAGCAACCAAACATTTATTTTATTGCCTTGGTTACAAAACATAATTGCAAGCACACTTACCTTTGTAGGTACCACTGCGCCCCCCCCCATATAGTGGAAAAAAACTCAATATTAAAAGGAACACCCTACTGAAAAGTACATTGCCTTTTTCTTTATTGCCTTTCCATATTTGGGCAGAGACTTCTGACAGCATCTGCCCAATTTTTTTTTTATCTAATTTTGCTATTTTTGGTGATTAGATTACTCATCTTTTTTCCTTCGGTCAGTTCGGCTCAGGGACCCCCTAACCTGCAAGTCCCTGAGGCTTTTCTGTGCAATTTGCGCTACTTGTGTAGGAAATGCAAATTGCACATCACAACATGATTTGCGAACTTTACGTACACAAGTTCCTTAGCACCTGCGCTAATGAGATCGGTCTCAGAGAATGTGACATAGGTATGCTTTGTGTGCCGAAGTCACTAGTAACCGGGAAATTCAAATTCCCCAGCTGCTGGTGAAGCTGGGAGGGGTGGAGGAAACCCCTCCGCTTCACACAACTTTTTATCCAGATTGGTTGGGCAGGGAGAGGGTACTCCTTACATCCTCACCACTTAGAAAATATAAAGTGGTCGACACGTGTAGCGTGTTCCTTTTTAAGATATTATAGAATTTGGTTGGGTTTTCTTTTTGTGGATAAAGCAAAGGAATTCGGTGACGAGGAGCTGTAATTGCCGCCACTCCAGGAAGACTGTCCAATGGAAACTGAGTCAGGGTGAAGGGAAGACCTCTGCTTGAAGGGCAAGTCTCTTCTCCCTAGAGCCAAGGGAAGGGTGGGGGCACACTTAAATGATCGTCATAGCTTTAGCCCCATTTACCCAACTGTAGGATCAGGATACTGCAGACACCTGCTTTCTGCTCCTTATGCACAGTGGGGGCGAGAGGAGACTTGATATCCAGTTATAAAGAGACCTGAAGGGTGAAATCTCGGCTGTTAAAGATGCATCCACCTCTTATTTTTCAGTTGTTTGACAGACTTCTTCAGCAATTTTAAAGAGAGATGATGCCTCCCTGTGTTCTATAATTTTACTGAAGCACTACGTTTTGTACTTGCGCCTTTTGCATTGTGCCCGGTTACTTGGATAGACTGCCTACATTTGGGAATAAAAATAGGCCTGGGGCAGCCAGACATGTAACTCTAAACCCGTGTAAAATGGTTGTGCTTTGGCGCTAACTATAAAAAGAACAAAGTCGTGTTAACTAATTACAGACAGGTAACCCAGGAATGTTACATGAACAAAAGGAATTTGAAGGGGGGAAAATGAGAAGGATTTATTGTTTCGGAGTAGCCTTTCATAAAAGTTAGGACCGCATCTGTAAAGCAAGCCAATTACCATCCTAGACTTACGGCTTTTCTGTGCGTGACGCTTTACAGATGCATTTAAAAATAAGAAAAATGACTCTCAGATCTGTTGTGAATCAGAAAATAAATGCAGGTGAACTTCGATTTTCCCAGTAACAATTTTTCCCCCTTCTTTTTTAGTGATAAGAGCCAAAGTTGTGGGGAAAAAGCTCATGAAGGATGGACCTTTTGGAACCATGCGATACACTGTAAAGCAAATGAAAGTAAGTTTAAAGCCTGGACATGTGTGTAGTCGTAGATTATTAGATCAGATATTTGTCTTAAATCACTCACATTCAAAGGCATCACCAAGTAAGATCCTGGCACAGTCAGGGAGCATTGCATTACCCATGTCATATAATGCTTTGTTTGTTCATTGCTTTTAAATATGGCTGCTCATAAGTAGGTGTGACAGATCTGTGCCAATGCCGCTTCCTTGCTGGACCCCCGTTTTCCCCTCATGACTCTTGTGCATTTCTCCCGGTCCTTAGCCGTAGCTTAAAGAGGGGTACACGTAGAGAGACTTGCTCGCATCCCCCAGAAATAAGACGTGGCTGTAAATCTGGAGCTACCCACACCATGAGTTGTGATTGCATGTAGGGTCAGAATGGGACTTTTAATCAGGGACAGACCCACAGATACTTATATGGTTGCACATGGGTCATTTACATATACAATCCTCCCCTAGAAACTGTTGGACCTAATTAGACTGAAACAGATAATGGGACAAATTTGCTTCTTGGAATGTGAAACCTAATTGGGCTAGGTTATATTAAACATTATGTAACATTTCTAAACGAGGCAGGACAATACTAATCGGGATAACCGATTAGTCAACAGATTACAATAGGCGGAGGTTAATCCTCTCAGCAAGATAAATACACATGGACTAGACAATAGGCAGACAAGAACAGATTACACAAACCTTCTGCACCCTACAAATATGCCTCCAGGTCCATGCACAAAGTCCAAAGTGACTTATTCCACAATAGGAATGCCCCCATGCTACTAGTAGAGCTCTTAACTATATTTGGTAGATACAGTAAAGTGTTTTTTGCTGTTTTAAGACGGGCAGCACCCCACGTAAAGAACATGGCGATTTGGTTTGTTGGATTTTGTAAACAATGATCTAATGCGTTCCTCCTTTATTTCTCTGGGCACTCGCACTGGTTGTGCTGCTGTTAGTTTCCTAACTTATTTTCCAACTTGTGACTTTTTTTTTTGTAAAATTTTATGATTTTTGGAGACTACATTCTGTGAAGCATATTTTCACAAAATTCCTAATGAAATAGTACTGTTCCCTCTCCTCTCTGGAGGTTATCCCGTAGACAGGAGTGGCAGAAAATTGCTCTGCCAGAGTCCCGTCTCCCCCACCACCCTCCTCTACCCAAGACATTGCTGCTTAATGCATCAACTCGAGCACTCTCTGGCACGAATGTTGCTTCGAAGGTACTTGTAATTCTTTTAGTTAACCACTTTACTGCTACAAAGGGATCGCAGTCAGATCTATCACCAGAGAAGGCGTCTGCAATGAAATGGAAGCTAGCAAAACCTTCTCAGAAAACAGAGCTGCAAAGTGTATGGAGTTAAAGTCTTGGCTGTGACCCCCCCACCCCTAGTCATGAGTTTGGCTTGTATCCCTCACCGAGAAAGGAAAGCAATGCTTTTTTGGCTCGGCCTCCCAAAACCTGCAACTTGTTAAAGCTTTAGAAAGAAACGAGCAGGCCACATGTCGTCCGATTAACAATGCTGTTATTTAAATACGGATCCAAGTGGGGGCAATGTGTAGGTTTTTCCACGAGCTGGAGATTGAGAACGAGAATGACTACTATGTACGGATAATAACCGCATTAGCAGCCACCACCTCTTCGCAGGATAATTATCTGGTGCTGTTGCAGCACCTACCCATCCTGGCAGTCTTTTTGAAAAATCTTCCATGGCCAACAACCTTCCTCTCTAGTCAACAGCAACAGGAGACCTTCATCATTTTGATCACTCAACCTACAGCTTTCTGTGGCAATACGCAATGAAAATCCACTGCATTACAAGCCACCAAGAGTGGGCATGTAATTATTTTCTGGTGTCCTGACCGCCGAGCGAAATGGTCGCGTGATCGGAGAGCTCCGCAGCCAAAGCCGACTCCGACCTCACAGCACACCATCAAACCCATGATGGTCAAACCCCGCAAGCCTCCACACACCCCAGGACCACCGGAGACCATGACCGACGCTCGCCCAGGCTCCATCAGACAGTTTTTGGCCCCTAACAAGGAGGCCGCAGACCCGGCAGCGGAATCCAAGATGACGGCCGCACACGACGCTTCGACCCCCAGCTCCCCAAACCGATCGGAATCAGGGCATGCAGGTGAGCGCTGGGATCCCCCGCCAGACCTACATATGCTCCTCCGCTCCCTCCCCACCAGGGAAGACCTGGCGACCTCGACGGCCGGCCTACAGACCTCGCTGCTCTCCGATCAGGGGCCTGCGCGACGACCTAAACGGCCTACAGGACAGGATCACACAGGTAGAGGTGTCCCAGGCCCACCAGCAAAAAATCTCAGCTACCCATGACTCGGCACTGGCAACACAGCACGACGCTGTACAGGCCCTGGCCAGACACGTGGCAGACCTTGAGAATAGAGGCCGAAGAAATAACATTAGAGTTAGGGGTCTCCCTGAAAGCGAAAATTCACCTGCAGATTTGCGCCACATGCTCACTCGACTGTTTAACGAACTGCTGGACAGAGATCCCTCAACGGACATAGAGTTCGAAAGATGCCACCGTGCCTTGCGCCCCCGTGGCCCGCTCGACGCACCACCCAGAGACGTAATCTGCTGCCTACTCCGGCACATGGTTAAAGACATCATGTCGGCCGCACGCGAGACGCGCTCTATTGTATTCGCAGACGCCAGCGTCTCCCTGTTTCAGGACCTGTCACCCGCCACGTTGCAGTCACGGCGCCTCCTGAAGCCACTTACCTCGGCCCTCCAGACACAAAACCTCCACTATAAATGGCTATTCCCGTTTGGGATACAGGTCCGCTCTCAGCACGGACCCATTGCACTTCGCACTGGCTCAGATCTACCTGCCTTCCTGGAAGCCCTCTCTCCCGCCGGACACTCTACTAACTTGTCCGGATCTCACGGAGATGTACTCCTTCCCGCTGGGACCACCCGCGCGGCAGCAAAGACCGCGTCGCCGTCAACGCTCAACGTCCCAATCCTCAACGCAAACTTTGCACAGACCGCGAAACAACTGACAACACTCTGTGCCTCCCACTACGGTCTGTCCTGCCTTACGTATCATTACCAGCCTGCCAGTACGGACGACAGCCCGAGACACCGACTCGATGGCTTGGCACCTCACCGGAATACCTACTTTGTACCCGGGCCCTGACCCTCGCCTCCCGCCTGAATCCGACGCACCGACACGCTACTGGTCTTCACTACAAGGACATGTATCCTTTATCTTTTACCACGTAGCTCTGGGCTCGAACCGCACTGGCTGCAGCAGTGGTGGGAGCTACCACGCCTGGACTTGGCCTAGTTCAGAGACGTCGCAAGAAAAGACTGTAGCCACTGGCGGAAAGGCTGCGGACCCCTCGGTCCCTGACTCCCGGCCCTTCGCAGGCTCACACACTCGGTCGGAGCCAGCAGGCAAGCGGCGAATCCGACACGCTGTTCAAATTGTTTATTGTTTAGTTATACTGTTTATAGATTACTATTATCTTGTTTACGGAACCTAGAGACGCCATCGCTCGGCGCTCGTTACTACCTTCCCCGAGATAGTGCCTTTGGGCCATAGGCCCCCTTTGTAGTGTAACTACCCTCCGTCGCCTGTGCGGAAGGACTAGATTACACTTGGCACAACCTCATCGACTTGCCCCCCCCCTCCCCCCCCCCCCCCCGCCCCTTCCACCCACCTATCTACCTCTTCCCGAGTCATCCATTCTCTCAGACGCTAACACACCCCCCCATCGACAACTCACATGGCCTCACTCCCCCGCCCCCTTAAAGTCCTTACCATCAACGCCAAAGTGTTAAATATCCCAGAGAAAAGGCACTCAGCCCTCAGGGAATTCCGCTCATATCACGCTGATGTGGTCCTCATTCAAGAGACCCACTTCCCTCACGACGGAGCCCCACGACTTAGCAGCCAGAAATTTCCTCTGGGGTTCATTAGCAACTCCACGGCCGGTAAGGTTTGTGGCACGGCGGTCCTAATATCTAGAGACGTCCCACTTAATGTCAAGTTTCGTATCGTTGACATTGACGGGCGTTATACCTACGTATAAAGCGTACACATCCACACTTGAATCCCTCCTTCAACGCATCCATGTCCTAGAACAGGCACATAAACATCACATAGACGACGCGAGTTACACCTCCCTTCTGGAGCTTCGGACTGAACTTCAATCCCTACTAAATGTTAAAGCCCAGAAAGCTTTTCTAGCGACTCGCAGACTCTTCTACGAACATGGTAACAAGTGCGGGAGGTTACTGGCCCACGCCCTCAGATCCCACAGACATAAACTGTATATCTCCAAACTCTGCACACCCCAAGGATCTCACGTTACGCTACCCCGGGACATGATAGCGCTGCTTCAGGACCATTTCCATCACTTATACAACCTCCCTCAGGAGGAGGGTAGTACTCCCCCTCCCTCTTTAATGCTCCAGTTCATACGCAAAAATGTCCACACTAAATTGTCCCTACTTCAGCGAACAGCCCTGGAATCGCCTTTCACTATAGAAGAACTGTCGCAAACAGTCAAAAAAACGCCGACTGGCAAAACCCCGGGACCGGACGGGTTTTCCCTACGGTACTATAAAGTATTTTTCCCTCCCTTGCCCCGGCGTGGCTCGCTGCTTTTAATACACTGATTCAGAGGCCACACTCCCTGCCACCGCAAACACTAGCTGCCACTATTACCCTTATCCCGAAGCTGGGAAAAGACCCAGATGTCTGCGCAAATTACCGCCCCATATCGCTGCTTAACCAAGATATCAAACTGTTTGCAAAAGCCATTGCCTTGAGATTGGCCCGCTATGTTCCTGGGCTGGTACACCCCGACCAGGCGGGGTTTGTGCCGGGCAGGGAAGCAAGGGATAACACTGTGCGAGCGCTCAACCTGATACACTCGGCCTCCCATCCCAAATCCGAACCCACACTCCTGCTCTCCACGGACGCCGAGAAGGCGTTCGACCGTGTACGGTGGGCCTTCGTCTTCCAAACACTGCGCTGCATGGGCTTTGGCCCCATTCTTATGGCCTGGATTGGTGCCCTCTACTCATGCCCTTCGGCTAGAATTAATCTGAACGGCATCCTCTCCCCCTCGTTCCCTATCCAGAACGGAACACGGCAGGGATGCCCCCTTTCCCCGATGCTGTTTGCCCTCTCCCTAGAACCTCTTTTACAAGCAGTCAGGACAGATACCTCAATACACGGTGTGAAGGTGGGACTGCAACACCACAAGGTTGCCGCGTACGCGGACGACCTGCTGTTTTTCGTTAGCCAACCCCTGATGACCCTACCATCCCTTACAGCACTCCTACGCGAATACAGCTCGTATAGTCACTACAAAATCAATATGACAAAATCTGAGATCCTTGGGGTGAACATCCCTCTTTCAACACGCACGCAGCTGCAGGCGGCATTCCCGTTTAGATGGCGCAACTCCGCGATTAAGTACTTAGGCGTCCAACTGACTTCGGACTTGTCTACACTGTACTCAACGAACTTCCTCCCATTGCTGCAATCCATTTCCTCGGACCTGGCGTCCTGGGCCTTCCCCCATGTCACCTGGTTTGGCCGCATCAACGTCCTAAAAATGAATATCCTTCCCCGCATACTGTACCTCTTCCAGACTCTACCGATCACTATACCTAGACTGTTCTTCAGCTCCCTGCAGTCGATCTTTATCACGTATGTGTGGAACAGCCGCCAACCCCGACTTAAATTTAGCCTTTTGACTGCCTCAAAACACAAGGGTGGCCTGGCTCTACCCAACCTTAAGCAATATTACCAAGCTACACATTTACTCCGCATCTCCGAATGGTCGAACAAACCCTTCCAAAAGCTCTGGATACCCCCTAGAAGGAGACCTCACTGGCGATGACCTAGCCTCACTGCCGTGGCTTCTGGGCACTAACACGTAATGCACGCCCTCCTCACACCCCACCGTCTCTGCTACCCTTAAAATTTGGAAATCCCTCCAATGTTCCACGACAATTGCCCCATGGCCCTCCCCCCCCCCCCTCCTCCCTGTCGATCGCTTACCGGTATTCTCCAGATATGTCCGCCCCGCCCAGGACGGGACCCAGCAGATACGTGCCTCACTGTACATTGACGGAGACACATTCAAACTTCCAGCAGATATCCCACTGCCTCACCCACACTCATTCCTCACACGATTTCATCTGCACCGCCTGACCACGTACTTGCGCACCTTGGCACAGCCGTCCGCATTTACACGACCCCTTACCCCTTTTGAAATGCTGATACAACGCCCCTTCGCCCTGCCCCATGGTATATCCCTCCTCTATGTTCTGCTCAGGGATCTGACCTGCACTGAGCCCCCCTACAGGGCCAGATGGGAGGCTGACCTTCAGCAGCCCTTCACAGATGACGAGTGGGATAAAATTACCACCCTTGCCACAAAATGCTCCATAGCCAGCAGAACGCAGGAAACGGCCTATAAACTACTATCGAGATGGTATAAACCTCCCGCGCTGATTGCCCACTACGACACACGAACTGATGGCTCCTGCTGGAAATGTCATGCTCCCCATGCCAACATGCTACACATGTGGTGGTCCTGCCCGCATCTCCAACCTTTCTGGCGCACAGTACATAACACCATCTGTAAGATCTCCACTATACCCCCTGACTTTTCGCATGCCCCGATGCTTCTGCACCATACGGTTCTGTCGGTAGGGGACTATGCAAACTCACTGGACATCAGACTTTTGAACGCGGCCAAAGCTGTTATCCCCCGACATTGGAAATCGTCTACTGCCCCCTCCATTAAGGAATGGGTACAGGAACTACACGAACTCTGCAACATCGAAGACCTTCTCCACCGAGCGGCAGGCACCACAGACCAACATCTGCACCGATGGTTTTATTGGCCGGCCGCCTGCCCTCCCACAGGTAGCCCTCTCACTACCTGAGACTGCGGGACTTGAGTAGCAGTGGTGGTATGCAAAAGAAACAAAGATGTACACTAGTATTTGAGGATTGCAGCTTAATGGAATGAATCTCACGACTCCAAGGGACGTGGATCCCTCGCCCACCATGACTCCTGGGAAATCCCCCTTTTTTACCCCCCCAACCTCCCTCACACCCCCTTCCTCCTTCACCTCCACTTCCTAATCCCCCAGACAGTTATTCTGTACTTACCTGAAGGTTCTCAAAAATGTCTACTGAACGCACCTCTATGTTGTAAAAAATGCCGAAAGAATACAGATGCATGCATTTTATATTGTATCATTGATGTTCAACCTTTGTTTACGGCACCCTTTAATGTTCAATAAAAAATTTGTAATTTTTTTTTTTTATTGTAATTATTTTCTAACAAGTCCTATCTTCTCTTGCAAAGCAATCCAGGGGATGAAAGAATTGTTTGAGTGGTGCTAGTTTCGTCATTGGCAGCAGAATACCATTCATCATGCAGCATCCTACATCGTCCATCTATAAAACCCATATGTTGCTCCTGTTTAGGGGTTTGTTTCATTCTGGTAGGAAGCCTTTAGCTGCCATGTTTTGGAGCTGTGGAAATAAAACTCGCTCAATCTCTGGATTTATTTTGACAGACCACGAACTTTGAGGCATTTGATTAGATGCATAGCCCCTAATCAATACCAGATGGCTTGTAGGGTGGACTCCAAGAGCATTTCATCAATGGCCAATAGTGACCTCAGACCTTCCAGTTTCTTCATAGCCATTTTCGTTGCCAAAAATATATATTTTTTTTTTCTTCAGGTTTCTCATCCAGTGCTCTGGCCTTGACATCATAACTTGCCTTCTATGTCTTGACAAATCGTTGCACATCGAATTCACTCTGGCCTTTTTTAAATGGCACTGCAGAGGTGAATATAATATAGCGAAACTCCTCCTAATGGACCTGTTTAAGTCACCATTATTAAGAGTTAACTGAACTCACAGAATCTCACATGTTATGTTACGTTTACCAATTACAACAAAGCTGCAAATCGACATTTGAGGGTGGGGGCATCATGTTGTATGGTTTGTAAAGGTCTCTAGTCTGACCAGGCTGATGTCCTTACTTTATTGTAAGATTAATATTGCTTTCATTATCTAAATGTAACATATAATTCGGTGATGGTTACTAAATACGGTAGCTTGCTGTCTCTTTCTATAAATTGCATGTAGACATACTTTACAGTGTCTAACGTGATCTGGATCTTTGATTTTTATTTCTTCTTTTTAGTTGTGTTTTTTTTTTTTTTTTTGGTCCACAGAAAAGTCGGAAAACTCAAATGCCAAGTTATAATGGCAGATAATTTAAAAGACCCCCCCCCCTCCAGGTCTGCAATTCAGTTTTACATGTTCATTCTTTCTATTTAATTAGATGTACCGTGGATTTAAAAAGATGCCCCAGGTCCAGTATATTTACACCGAAGCCTCTGAGAGTTTGTGTGGAGTTAAGCTGGAAGTTAACAAATACCAGTATCTGATAACCGGTAAGTGACCCCCAACCTGTAGTGTATAACATTATTCACACATGTAGACAGACCACACTATGACACATTCATTTAAAGGAACACTAATTAAAAAAAAATGATATTTGTGTTTTTTTTT
The DNA here is from genome assembly GCA_009667805.1 of Leptobrachium leishanense. Lineage (NCBI taxonomy): Eukaryota > Metazoa > Chordata > Amphibia > Anura > Megophryidae > Leptobrachium > Leptobrachium leishanense. Next base: position 31,280 of record RXON01003058.1, read on the forward strand.
GGCCAGTAAATAAATACCCAGAAGTCACTGCAGCTATCAAACAGCATTTGCATTCCTACACAACTCGCATAGCTTAGAAACGCAAATTACGCACCACTACGGACTTGCTCACTTTAAGGCTCGTGTCAGACGAGCACACTACACAGCGGAAGGAACGTCCGTAAGAGCGGACGTTCCTTCTACTCACCGCTGCAGCTGAGTGCGTTCAGCTGTGCAAATCGCTTTGCAGCTCCGTTGACGCGCTTTCTAACGCATCAACGGATTTGTTCCCTAGACAGACGCTTGCTGCGCATGCAGTTCGTGCGCGCGCAGAAGCGTGACTGTCGCTGCATCACGTGGCTGCGACGCCCGCCGGTAATTGCAGGAGCACCGCCGCACTAGGTGCGCTCGCCTGACACGAGCCACAAAGGGATCTGTATGTCTAAAGTTTTTTTAAATTGAAATTTAAACACTTTTATACCTAGTCAAACCTAGAATAAATCAAGTTTTAATAATGTGTATAAAATGTTTATTTTCTTGCTTTAAACTCTGTCATTTCATCTTCTCCGGCGACGCCCCTCAGCTAGGTGTTTCTTCAGCTCATACTTCCTGAATATTCCCCGCCTCCTCCCCGCCCACTACTCCACCCACTATTGCACCCATCAAAGCTTCACATGAACTACATTTCTTGCCCACAGCCCCCATGCACCTCACTACTTCACATATTCAGCTATTACCCTCACCTAGCGTGTCACCCCTCTCCTCTTAGATTGTAAGCTCTTGGGCAGGGTCCTCTTTCCTACTGTTCTGTGTGTTTAACTTGTATGGACATTTGTTATTCTGCCTCCTCCTTTGTATAGCGCTATGGAACTTGCTAGCACATTTTAAATACCTGTGACTGAATTAACACCAGCTGTGCAGCTCAGGACCTCAGACTGGGGAAACTGAGGAACTGAATATTAGCATCTCGGCAACTGTGAAAGCAAAACACTCTCACCTGCTGACACGCTCCCACTCTCAACTGCTGACACGCTCCCACTCTCACCTGCTGACACGCTCCCACTCTCACCTGCTGACACGCTCCCACTCTCACCTGCTGACACGCTCCCACTCTCACCTGCTGACACGCTCCCACTCTCACCTGCTGACACGCTCCCTCTCTCACCTGCTGACACGCTCCCTCTCTCACCTGCTGACACGCTCCCTCTCTCACCTGCTGACACGCTCCCTCTCTCACCTGCTGACACGCTCCCACTCTCACCTGCTGACACGCTCCCACTCTCACCTGCTGACACGCTCCCACTCTCACCTGCTGACACGCTCCCTCTCTCACCTGCTGACACGCTCCCTCTCTCACCTGCTGACACGCTCCCTCTCTCACCTGCTGACACGCTCCCTCTCTCACCTGCTGACACGCTCCCTCTCTCACCTGCTGACACGCTCCCTCTCTCACCTGCTGACACGCTCCCTCTCTCACCTGCTGACACGCTCCCACACAGACTCACTCAGCCACTGACACGCACACTTGCACTCTTTCATGGTTTACATACTCACTGTCTCAAAGTCCCTCACTCTTTCTTGTGCTGTCTCTTGTGCATGCTCTCTCTCACTGTAACTTTTGTGCTCTTCCTCTGCTTTATCTTGCTGTCTTTCGTTACCATTTCTTGCTGTGTCTCTGCTTTTCTTTGTTCCTCTCTCTGCTGTCTCTTTTTCTCCCTGTGTGTATGGATTTCTTCCCTTCCCTGTCTCTGCAGTAGCTGGGGTGAAAGGTCAGCCCCACCCTTCCCTCAGCTCAGTGCAGGAGGGAGGAGGAGCAACTTAGACGCACATGCTCAGTGCGTTTCTTAGCTCTCCCTAGGTAGAGGCACTGATTGGTTAGCTTAAACTGCCTCCTGAGGTGGGTTTTATTTACTTGCTTTTTATGCCTGCTGAATGACACTACTGACTCAGTCAAAAGGCATTGCATGTTTTTAAAAGCGCACTAGCAAAACCTGCATGTCCCTTTTTAAGTACACAAGTTCCATTAGTGCCTGCACAGAATGATGGATAGGAGCCGCGCATGCATGTGCAGATCCGATCCATCACCGCCTCTCAGACTGCTCGCTATTGTGTGCATCTTTACTAGTCTGACTGGCACCAGGGAAATTCTAAATCCTGGAAGGGGTGGAGGAAACCGCTTCACTTCATCCAGTGATTACTCCCGACTCGGGCAGACAGGTGTGGGTAGAAGGGAGGAGAAGCTCCACATCCTGATCACTTCCAAGTAATAATGGATTGGAACTGTGCAGATCTGATCCATCAGCTGCCTCTCTGAGACCACTCGCTGCAGTGACTGGTCTCAGAGTAACATCCGTACGCTCCCTGCGTGCCAACATCAATAGTGGGCGGCAGCCAGAAAATTAAAAAATCCGTGGCTGGGGGTTGGAGGAAACCCCTTTGCCAGATTGGGAAAGGGGGAGAGCACTCCTCATATCTTGACCACTTTTATAAATGGTTAGGGAGAAGTAGAACGTCCCTTTTTTTTTAAAGGTTTCGGATGTTATGAAGCAAATGGAGGATTGAATGGTTTAACTTTTCATAGTGTTGCCCTGTAAGATATATAGTCCTTGATGGACAACATGTCTACTCCTACACAAAAGCCAATAATCAATATATAAAACAAACCATGGACCGATTTGTTGTAAATTAGTGATTGCGAACATGCTCTTTGTACCCTGTGCAGGACGTGTGTATGAAGGGAAGGTGTATACTGGCCTGTGCAACTTAATTGAAAAGTGGGAGAAACTGACCCTCGCTCAGCGCAAAGGACTCAATCACCGATACCATCTCGGCTGCAACTGCAAGGTAAGAAACCTTCCTTAGACTGCCTCTACCTATTGTTCCCATGATGGAAAAAATTATACAAGGAGTGCCGAGACAGATCATGCATGTTAAACCATTTAACCACTTGCATAACAGATAGAAGGCTGATGGTGTAGACGTAGTTAGTGTCAATAGGAGAAAAAAAATGGGGGGGGGGGCTGCCACCATGAGGTGTGAAATATGAAATTTGTCAGGGCTTCAGGCTTCACTCTACATTGGTACCCAGAGTCTAGCTGAAGGCTAGTGGGCATCCAGGACTCCATTCCCATGCTATGGAACTCCAGCTTCTAGTACCCCATGCCACATTTATGATGTGAAGAATGGGAGACTGGCTTCCTTTACTTTGACTCACTAGTCCTGTTAGTCGTTGTATGGAGCCCATATTTGTTTGGTAGAGTAGTAGTGAGGGGCTCCCCGACTTCTTCTAGAGATAGGATTTATATGTAAACATCTGACTGAGTACATGGTACATCATGATAATGGAGGTGAATTGCTGGAGACGTTATTGCCCGTAGCTCATCACAACAGAAATAGCTCCAGCTTTCATCTTTCTAAAGAGCGAGCCTCTTTACCCACATAGACAGGTATGCACTATTTCTACAATTGTCTGGAGTGACCACAGTTCAACAAATTCTCATTGTTTCTCTCGTCTGTTGCAGATAAAGTCTTGTTACTACCTGCCCTGCTATATCACTTCCAAAAACGAGTGTCTCTGGACGGACATGCTTTCCAATTTTGGATTTTCTGGTTACCAGTCCCAGAACTACGCCTGCCTCAAGCAAAAGGAGGGCTACTGCAGCTGGAACAGAGGTTGGGCGGCTTCAGACAAAACCATAATCAACACTACGGACCCGTGAACATTGCGTTGAGGCTAGAGGCTGCAATGGACAGTACCAGTGATCTGAAAACATGAGCAGCAATGACATTTGTGCCTATTTTCTTACAAAACTTAGCACTTCGGACACTTAAATCTTTGCCAACATTATTAAGAATATATTTTTAATCACTCTGTTTATTGTGGTTTTTGACCACCCATGTAAGACGGATGTGGGCGGAATTCTCTTGGCAGGTTTATCATTTTTAATTTTTTTTTGGGCGCTTTTCTATTTGTATAATATCGAGTGTTTCTGAAACGACTTGTCTGTAACTCTGGATAACGCTTTTAATTTCTTTTTATATGCATGATGCACAGACATCGATGAGGGTATCGGGTGTTTTAAAGAGAGACTGGAAGCTATACGTTTTATCAAGCAGAGCTGTGCACTGCCCTTCATCTTGAAACCCCTCCCACGAGGAGCGCTATCTAGCTAGGTCTGTTCTGAGTGAAAGACAGGAACTACAAATGTGAGAATACAATCTCTTTTTTAACATTTTGTTCACACACAAACCAAAAAAGAATAAGATTCTATCTAATCCCGGGAAGCTGAAAGAAAAATGCTACATGACATAATCGTCCACTACACCCACACCTCCCAAAATATATTTTTCAGAACCGTGTATATATGTGTTTAAAAGTAGAAATAATTTTAAAATGTCAAATGTGAATTGCTTTTGTGCTTCAGATTTAAGACTTCAGCAAAGTAGTGATTACAATGTGATCAATTAAGGCAAGAAGTAATCTCTATTAATACCAAGCGTATTAGTGGGGTAAATATCATTCTCATTGCACTGATAAATGGGGCATATCTTCTCATTCCCCTGGCCAATGCTGGGGTAATGGTTACAGTATTCCATGATGGGTAATGACCGGTAAGGTTTGGCAATACAGGCCGTTCAGGCCTGGTGATATAAGCTACACTAGTCTTTAAGGTATGGGTGAAGTGGCTTCTGGCTACCTACATAGTCGGACAGTCAAAACTAGGAACAGATGGTGACACGGAAGAATCCCTGTGATTTGTTCCTTGAGGAATATGATAAAACGTTAGGGTTTGGGTCGCAATCCCTACAACCAGGTTCCCTACACGGCCAACTTCCCTACACGGCCAACTTCCCTACACGGCCAACTTCCCTACACAGACAACTCCCTGACTGCCAACTTCCAGACATCCAAAATCCCAGCGGCTAACACTAACCCTACCACCTAAACCTGGCCCTAACCCCCTCAAACCTAACCCTAACCCCCTAAACCTGGCCCTAACCCCCTAAACCTAACCCTGAATCTAACCCTAAACCTAGCCCTGACTCTAACCCCCTAAACCTTGCCCTAACCCTAAACCTAGCCCTGACTCTAACCCCCTAAATCTTGCCCTAAACCTAGCCCTGACTCTAACCCCCTAAACCTAGCCCTAACCCTGAATCTAACCCTAAACCTAGCCCTGACTCTAACCCCCTAAAACTAGCCATAGCCCTAACCCCCCCCCCCCTAAACCTAGCCCTAACCTCCTTTAAACCTAGGTTTAGGGTGTTTAGTATTAGGGTTAGCCGCTGGGATTATGGATGTCTGGAAGTTGGTCGTCGGGATTTTGTCCAGCACCCAAAACGTTAGTTGCTTTTAATGCAATACATTAGGTGGTGCCTATATTATAATTCAGACTTTTTTTTTTTTTTTTTTTAGCTGCCATGTGAAGGTAAAAATTATCACTGTCCAAAGATATGTTCAGTAACCGCTTCCCACAATTTCAAGGTGTTTTTTTTTTTTGTTTGGGTTTTCTGTTTTGTATTGGGGGGGGGTTCTCATTAATTGAACTGGTTGAAACGATCGGATGCATCAAGGCTTTCAGTACAAAAACTATGGCACGTAACACCCATGTGCGGTGGTTTCCCCAGCAAACAAGTGTATCATTAAAAAAAATGAACCGTGTTTTTAAATACTGTTATTAAGCAGTTTGCCACAATCAGCAGTAGCAGACTCAGAAACCCAAGATCGTCTTAACGTGATATGGGGCTATGCTGTAACAATGCAAAAGAAATTTGTTTATTGCAAGCAAATTTCATTTGCACTTGCGGTCCAAATGGTGCCCCTAAATTTTAGCACCATGGGCAGAGGTGCAAACGCTTTTTCAAATCCGTCTGGGAATATGTCTTAATGACCACTCTCCAGTCGATTCTACACGGAGCCCAGCATTGTAGTAACTTGTTTTGGCCAGCAGATGGTGACATACCTGTCAAATGAGACTTAAAACTGTATAATTAATGATTTTTCAAAAAACCCACCAGTTCCAGAAGGTGGTGGGTTGTTGTGATTTTCCAAAAAAAACAACAAAAAAAAACATGGCAGTGAAGCGCTTGAGGAGCCCATATTCATTCACGTGACCGCTACAAGATGGGATACTTATCACTCCTTTCAGCAGAGCAGCAACCCCATGCTTTTAAGATCGTTTATATTATATGCACCTCTTGTACAGGCTTCCTTTCTTCATAATACATAACCTTTCTGCTCCCAGCTGGCAACCGATTCATAAATCTGCCCGCAGATAGATTTTTGAGGTCTACTTACTAAATGAGTTGTGCCGAGTTAATAATTAACTTGCAAAATTCTAACCAAAATGGAAAAGCTTAAATTAGTTTTTTTTTGGTTTTTTTTTAAAGGGTTTTTGGTCTGAATTTTGTAAAGCGAGTTATCACCCCCACACAACACCCAGTTTAGCAAATAAACCTCTGTATATTTTTATATTTTTGCTTTGACTGGATATTTTATAGAAAAATATATGTAGATTTCTAATATAAATCCTTTTTTTGTTTTTTTTTGGTAACCTGAGTGAGGAGAGTGTCTTAAGACAATAAGCAAGTATGTTTTACTGAGGTTTTCTTTGTTACATAACAATTTTTTTTATATATATAATTTTTCCCTTTATTTAACTTTTGTAGAACAAAATGTGTTTAATATATCTTCACTCCATTCCATGTAGGAAGCAGCTGTTTTGTGGTTTTTTTTTTATGACAAAGTATATAATTTACAGGTTTTTATACATAAATTCACAGGTAAGAATATTTTATATGTATATGCTATGTATTTGCATTGGATATATTCTTTTTTTTTACTGTTAAACGGCAAAGATAAAAAAAAATTATGAAAGTCAAAATTCAAACAATTTAAGTGAATTGTCAAAAAAAAAAGTGATCAGAGATTTCCGACATTGAATCCGTACGGTTTTGCACCTGTCCATTCATTGAACAGGTATTGAATGGCCTTGCCTGTGTTTTGCTATAAAAGCCATGCTACGTCATCACTACTCATAAGAGGGCCCTGCACGGGTATGTGACAGGAATCTGAAAAAGTAGAACATGTTCAAAGAATTTTGTGGAAACCCAATCTTTCAACCCTGTTTCCTGCAGGGAAGGTATATTGTGTTTTTCTGAGGTCTTTTCTTTTATCTTTGTATGCGAAGTTTCTTTAAACCATTGGGAGTTGTCATTATTTGACTATCATTTATATAATAGTGTGTGTGTAATAATAAAATATATTGTGCACACACACCTTTTGTTTTCTATGGTAGAACTGAATTGTGAATGGCATTCTTGGCAAAGTGACCCTGTCGTGCCTGGGAAAAAACACTCCAAAAACACTCTTTCAAAAGCGCGTAAAATATTGCGTTAGCCAAATCAAACCAATAACAATTCTAAAGATGAAAAAATTTGTCTAGCCTCCTTTTACTGTGATCATTTTTTCCCAGCATGCACCGCTTTTTTGTTGGCATAGAGGTCTATGCCAGTGGACTCTGTATATGCTAGGAATATTTGTCACAGGAAAGTCGGCTCTCTCACAGGCAATACTGCTTATCTTTTAATAAAAGCAGTATATGTATTAAATCTATAAAAATATATAATATTTTATAAATATATATATATATATTATATATTTATCTAAAAAAAATATTTAGCAGAAGCTATAAAAGCAGGCCGGCTGCAATGCCGTTGTATCATCCGTCAGAGTAACAGAGTGCGACATGCTGCGAGCTGAAATTGCTTTCCTTGATGCAGCAAAGATTTACATAAGTCTCCTTATATCACTCATTATCATAGATCTTTATGATTGTTGATAAAATGGGACAGTAATATGAAAAGTTGCCTTCATTTTTGACAGTTTCGCATTAACTTCAACCTTTCGGATTATCCAGTGCCCTATACGGCATACTACAAAGTATCACTTTTTAAGCAATTTTTAGATTTCACTGTAATATAATAATGTGTTGTGGTCAACTGTAAAGATTTTATTTAATTGAACTTTTTTTTAAAAAAAACAAACCTATGTATTCAAAAAAGGTGTCTTGCTGAAATCAGTTTTTCGCCTGGCAATAGATATGGCATCATATATCACGTGCCTGTATTGAACTTCACATTTGGCATCCAATAAAAATATTATGTCAGCGAACATTAAGTCACAAGGTGTCTTTTATTTTGTTGCAAGTATAATTTTTTTTTAAGTTACAAAATGCCATCTTTGGAAATGAATTGCATCTGTAAGAAAATGTGGTGTAAAGAGATGGCTGCCTTCTAGAAAATAAAATACAGTAATACCTCGGTATCCGTGAGGGATACATTCCAAGGCCTACATTGGATGTTTGAAACCACAGTATCGAACAGCGATTGTTGATTTGTGTGTGTGCGTAACAGATGTTTGGGGCCCTTAACCATAGCGATATCCCCTGAACCAAGTGTGCCTGGACCAATAGGCCTCAATGAGAGGCCAATCAAGAAGGTTTTGTTAAAGGCTCGAAACGAGCCAAAACTTTGCTTAAATTACAATACAATTTGTACTTTTATGTGAAGACGCGAGTGCCCTAGGTTTGTTGAAACTGTATATGCTGCGGAGGTTGTACCGGGAATTAATCGCTTATTGGTGATTTTGAGGAGCTGAACGCCCAGTTTTGGATAATATAATAATATTGATGTTTATTAAATTTATAACAGCCCAAGTGGAATAGTGCCCCTGAAATTATGTTCCACTTTTTCAAGATGGTAATGCGCCAAGATGGTAATGAGTTTTCTATGGTAGAACTGAATTGTGAATGGCATTCTTGGCAAAGTGACCCTGTCGTACCTGGGGGGAAAAAACACTCCAAAAACACTCTTTCAAAAGCGAATAAATTATTGTGTTAGCCAAATCAAACCAATAACAATTCTAAAGATGAAAAAATTGTCTAGCCTCCTTACTGTGATCATTGTTTCCCAGCATGCACCACTCTTTTGTTGGCATAGAGGTCTATGCCAATGGAATCTTTATATGCTAGGAATATTTGACACAGGAAATAATAAAATCCTTTTTAACAGGAAAAGGGGATGGGTGGAAGGACATCCTTGACCTGTTGTTTAAACCGGTGCGCACCCACGAGGCCTGTCCCACACCTCCAGGTGTCATGGCCTTTCTATATTACTGGCCAATGGAGTCTGAATGTGGCAGAGCTACACGCCAACATGCATGGCAGGGACCAGCTTTACTATATGGACGTACCGGCTAACACAAGCAAGTGCATTAGTGCAGAAAAAAAGGTTGTTAATCCATCGGAAAAACCTGGATTTTGCATGGATTACTCAAAATGTGGATTGATCTTCACTTAAGACATAATAGCGACAAAAACATTCTGTCAAAACAAATCACGCACAGTTGTCAAATTTATATTGAAGCCGTTGACTAATGATGTGCGGCATTGTAGGCTGAAAAGAAGCGAATCACTGTATTAACTTCTCCAAAAGCAATTTGGAGTCAGGTGTTTGAGTAAAAGAGATGAGGTTACCCATGCAGTTCGCACTGGTGCTGTGACTTTTAAATAAAGTAATAAAGTGCGGTTATAAAGGAACACAATACCTGGACACTGACAAATCTGTTCTTCTAAAATATCGGTTTGTGTGAACCATTCCTCGATTCCCAACAGCTTTTGCTGGGCCTCAAAAAAATGCATTATCGTTAAAATATTTCAGAAACTTGGCTAGAGACCAGTATGTTCAGCAATTTCTTGAGAAGACAAATTGGGAAAATTCAGGACTGTTGCTAATCAACCAAGGAGTAGGTGTCCTGCGAAGGTCCACGCAAACACCAATTGGAAATAGACACAGGGACTAGGGATGCACCAATACCACTTTTTAAAGACCGAGTACAAGTACCGATACTTTTTTCAAGTACTCACCGATACAGAGTACCGATACTTTTAAAGTCATGTGACCGCTTTTCAATAGGAACATACCTCATATTGCCCCAGCTCACATTGCCCCCAGCTCTCACATATATTGCCCCAGCTCTCATTGCCGCTGCAGCACACATATATTGCCCCAGCTCACATTGCCCCCCAGCTCTCACATATTGGCCAAAGCTCACACACATATATTGGCCCCCAGCTCCCCTCCCGTGCTGCCAGGCTCCTCCGGCGCTACTGCCTGGCTCCTTCTTGGGGCAGCGGCACGTTGCCAGGATCCTCCGGCGTCGTCTTCCTTTGAGAGGCCACCTTCAAAGAGTTGTAGCCTTGCCGCTCGCTGGGAAACACGCACAGCCGCGAGATCGCGGAGTTCACAATATCTCGTGAACTCTGCAATCTCACGAGATCGCGGCTGGTGGATCCCAACGAGCGGCCGGGCTACAACTCTTTGAAGGCGGCCGCTCGAAGGAAGAAGACGCCGGAGGATCCTGGCAACGCGCTGCTGCCCCAAGGAAACCGGCCGGCAAGCCAGCCCAGCGCTGGCTTCCGGTATCGGGGGCCTCTGCACGAGTACTAGTATCTGTATCGGTGCATCCCTAGTAAAAACAAAGCTGAAGCTAAATAAAATCTACAAACCAGTCTGCAGGAGGCTTTGTTCATGTATCCACTCTCAGAAACACTTGTTTATGGAAGGAGAAAACAAATAAAACCACTGCCCTTAAATAAAATATCTTATATGTGTCAGGTCTTCCAAAAACCAAGCGGATGCTCCACCACGCTTCTAGAAAAACTTGTTGTGGACACATTGAACAAACAACTGAGCTGTTTTTCAAAAATTTGTAATGGTATCTGTGGAGAAAAAGAGGCCCTGTACAACAACACTGAAACCTCTACCATCCAATCATGGTGGATGGAGCATTATGGTTCAGGATATTTTGCTGCCTCAACTCTAGGCACTTTATAATCATTTAGGGAACAATGAGTTCAAAAGTGCTTCAAAAACCTCTTACCGGAAAATGTCAGGGCAGCGGTCCATGACCTCAATCCTAATCCTAAAAGAGGTTGAGTTATGCAACAAAACAATGACGCACAGCTCAAACGTAAATAAACTAAAGAATGACTGAAAAGGTGGATTTTTCATTTTTCAAACAGCGACCTGCACCTAGCTTCTCCCCGCATCACCTCTTCCCATGACAGACTGCAGGATTTCTCAGGCGCAGCCCCCACTCTCTGGAACGCTCTCCCTCGTACTGTCAGACTTTGCCCTAATTTCTCTTCCTTCAAACGCTCCCTTAAAACATTCCTATTTAGGGAAGCCTACCACCCAACTCACTGACGCAACCATCAATCACTCTCACCTTGCAGTCCTCTCCTCCTGTTTCCAACCCCAACCCTTCTAGATTGTGAGTTCCTACGGGAATAGGGCCCTCATCTCCTCCTGTACTGTTTGTCAAATGTTGTTCAATGTATTGTATTGTAAAACCCTGTCTATACTGTGCCTATTGTACAGCGCTGCGGAATATGCTGGCGCTTTATAAATAAAGAATAATAATAATAATAATTTCATGTTTTATTTTGACCTTTCAAAACTTCTAACAGTTCTTTACTGATTGAAGACTTTTCATAGGTTTACAACCCTAAGCTCTGAAAAATTGTGGAACTTTAATTCACAATATATGGCCATAGATTGCTTAAGACTATCAACATCGCCAATGTATCCCACCTTTTGACTGGTCCTATCCTTATCACCTAATGACTGCTATTATGGGATCAACTCGCAGAGGACTGAATCTGGAGCTCCCTGTAGGATCGGAATGGGGGGTGGCTCTCTTCTCCCCTCCCCCCTCTGCGTAGCACCTGGTTCCACATTACCACAGAATTACAACCTCGGGCTTTACCACTGAAAATCCCTCCCACCTCTCCTAGAATACCCTACCTTCTCTCTCACACTGATTTCTTTTACTTCCTCTTCTCTTCTCTCAGCTTACTGCACTTCATTACACTGTCCCTCATACCCTCAGCCTCCCCCCCTTTTTTTTTTTTTTCTTTTTTCTCTTTTTGAAGACATATCTCGCTCATAGGCTAACAATATATTCCATGCTATTACTGTTATATATTGGATGAATACGCATAACTAGCAGAACTTGAATACACCCCGCATTAGCGGAATATTTTACTGTGTGATGAGAATATGTACTGTCATTTATGCTTTTACTGAATAAAAAAAAAAAAAGAAGCTATTAAGGGAACTGATTAGGGTTAGAAGCTATTAGGGGAACAGATTAGGGTTAGAAGCTATTAGGGGAACAGATTAGGG
>RXON01003059.1:0-40853 GCA_009667805.1 Leptobrachium leishanense
AAGGGCCTCTCACGGACACCAGTGCTGATCCCTGCTGGAAAATATTAATGGTTCAAATTTCTTTTGAAATTTTGCACCCCCTAAGAAAATTGCACCCGGGGTGACCGCCCCCGAGGCCCCCCCACAGTACGCCACTGCGTAGGTGCAGGCAATTAGTGATGGGCTGAACACCCCCGTGTTCGGTTCGCATTCAAACATGAACATTTGAAAAAGTTTGAATTTGAACGCGAACACGATTCAAATTCAATGCAAGTCAATCGGACTCGAATGTTCGAATTTTTGAATACCCTCCAAGAGGGCATATATGCAAGATATTTGCCATAAAAGGTGTATGGGGGTCCAGGTAGTGCCCTGGGGGACAGGAAACAAGGAAAAAAAGTAAAAAAAAAAACATTTTTAAAGGAACAGTGATTTTTCCATGACATAAAGGTTAAGAATAAAGATGAAAAATTCCTTCAAATATCGTGCCTAGGAGGTCCCCATAACCTGCCCGTGAAGTGGCTGATTTGTAGGATGTATAGAAACATTTAAAAAGAAAAAAATTACATTTCAAATGATGGTAAATGGTTTCCCTTTAATCTATTCATAAACAACTGCTTGGGGCAGCCGCCTGTATGAAAAGAGGAGACGTTTTAGCACACGAAGAACAAGTTTAGTGATTTTTTTGGCTAAATTATGGTGAAACTTATGCAGGTTTTGGATGAAAGTAACAACAGGTGCATTAAAATTTGACCTTTGGTGCCAGCTAGTGCCTTCACACCGTAACCCCTCTGAGGTATTGTGGAAGAGTGCAGGGGTGGACCCTGCCATCAAATATTACAATGATATGAATCTGGTACACGCGTCAGTGCATCCAAATATTGGGCCCTTGGTGCCAGCTAGTGCCTTCACACCGTAACCCCTCTGAGGTATGGTGGAAGAGTGCAGGGGTGGACCCTGCGGTCAAATATTACAATGATATGAATCTGGTACACACGTCAGTGCACCCAAATATTGGGCCTTTGGTGCCAGCTAGTGCCTTCACACCGTAACCCCTCTGAGGTATGGTGGAAGAGTGCAGGGGTGGACCCTGCGGTCAAATATTACAATGATATGAATCTGGTACACGTCAGTGCACCCAAATATTATGCCTTTGGTGCCAGCTAGTGCCTTCACACCGTAACCCCTCTGAGGTATGTGGAAGAGTGCAGGGGTGGAGGTTTTGGGAATGCAGAAGAGATCCCCGATCTATTCAGTTACATCAGCATCAGGGGAGTGATAGCTGCTGATCCAGGACTGATTCATTTTTATAAATATCAGCCGGTCTATCGAGTCGGTGGACAGACGCACTCTTTTGTCTGTGGTAAAACCTCCAGCGACACTGAACATCCTTTCAGAAAGCACACTGGATGTAGGGCACCCTAGTAGATGCATAGCATATTGGCTAAGTTCTGGCCAGTAATCCAATCTCAACACCCAGTAAGACAGTGGATCATCTGCTGTAAAGGTATCCAGGTCTGCCCTTGCCCCTAGGTAGTCCTGCACCATATGGTGAAGACAATGGCAATTGGTGTGGCTCCTGTCCCCTAAACAAACCAGCTCAAGCACAGTATGGCATCTTTTTGCTTGAGTCATTGCGTAGCCACTGCCACGCGTCAGTTTAGCTGCCACTTCGCCAGAGACAGAGAAGGAGGAGGAGGAGGAAGAGGTGGTGGAGCAGACAGACCTCAAATAAGTAGCTTTCTGGAGGTGTGGTGGATGAACAAGCTCCAGCACAGAGCCCCGTCCTGGATCCCTCCCAGCTGCAAGCAGAGTTACCCAGTGTACCGTGAAGGAAATGTAACGGCCCTGTCCATGCTTGCTGGACCACGTGTCTAAAGTAATATGCACCTTGCTGCTGACTGCCTTTCCCAATGACTCCATAACATTGTCTTCCACTTGCTGGTATAGTGCTGGAATGACCTTCCTTGAAAAGAACTGGTGTTTTCGAACCTGCCACTGTGGTATGGCACATTCGGCAAATTCACGGAAGGAGGCAGAGTCCGCCAGCTAGAAAGGCAGCAGCTGTAATGCGAGTAATTTTGCCAAGCTGGCATTTAGACGCTGTGCGAGGGGATGGTTGGGACTATATTTTTTCTTACGCTGCAGTAGCTGGGGCAATGAAATCTGACTGCGTAAATCTGCAGCTGATGGGATGCTGTCACATTCTGAGGAAGGACCTGGTACACCATCCCTGTCAGTGGAGGTTGTAGACATGGCATGACATATAGTGGGGGTACAGACAGATGAGGGCCGATGGGAAGTGTTGTGCCAATGGGATGCATGACAGGTGGTCATATGTCACTTCAAGCATGTGGTACCCAAGTGGCTGATGTTTCTCCCACACTTGATCCTCTTCAGACATAGCGTACAAATAGCAACGCTGTGGTCTGCTGCACATGTCGTGAAGAACTCCCAGACAGCAGAGTTCCTGGATGTGTGTTTTGAGACAACAGCGCTCTGCACCTGAGCAGCTCTGACATCTGATGTCTTGGACTGGCTACGGTTGCTCATAGGAGGACGTTCTGCCTCATTTTTGTTGTGCCTCCTCCTCCTCCTCACTTGATTCCTCTGTTCGATCAGACACCCAGATGGAGTCAGTGACCTCATCATCATCATCACCCCCTATCTCTTCGTCACTGGAGCCAACTTGGAAGTATGCTGCAGCTGCTGGGGGAACATGAGTGCCAGTTCTTTGTGTGTCACTGGCACCCCCTCCCTCTAGGCTGATTATACTCCCTTCCTCAACTTCAGTGTTTGAATCAGAGCACTGGAGTTGCTGCGCATCCTCAAGCAGCATGTCATTGTAGTCAAACAATTCAGATGATTCCTCCGTGTATGATGGTGATGCTATGGCAGGAGTAGCTGTGGACATGGAGGCTGAATTAGATGCTTTGGCAGTTGAGGTGGACTGTAAACCACTACAAACCTGGCTGGCAGAGGACTCGGAGGATGAGGATGGCCTGGTTAGCCAATCCTGCAAATCCTCTGTATGTTGCTGCTGCTTAAGACGGCCAGCACCAGTTAGAAAGGACAAGCGTGCCCCTGCAGAGGATGCACCACGTCCACGACCAAGGGCACAGCCTTCCGACACAGAGGCTGCTTGCCCTCTTATCTGTGTCTGGGAGCGTCTGCCTGTCCTTTTTGGTCTTTCTGACATGGTGAGTGATATATAGATTAAAGATATACAGAACTCTGATTTGACTCTGGTATAAAGATTGGAGATATGCAGAACTCTGATTCAACTGTGTTATCTAGATTAAAGATATTCAGAACTCTGCTATAAATCAGCGATTTCACTGACATTTTCACTGCAAGGCTGCCAATGTCCTCTACTCTCTCTCTGATTCACTTCCTCTCCTGCAGGCTGCAACACCCTGATAGCTGGCAAGACCCAGATTCAACTCTGAATAGATAAAGATACAGATTAAGATACAGATTAAAGATACAGATGAACTCTGATTCAACTGTGGTATTCTATGGTATCTAGAATTAGATTAAAGATATACAGATTTTCCAGAACTCTGCTATAATTTAGTGATACACCCCGTCCCTGATAGCTGGCAGTGCCAAGACACAGATTCAAATTCCCAGAACAATGCTATAAATCAGTGATACACCCCGATAGCTGGCAGTGCCAAGACACAGATTTAAAATTCCCAGAACTCTGGTATAACTCAGTGATACACCCTGATATGCAACAATCTCCTCTCCTCTCTGATTCACTTCTGCAACACACACGCTGGGGCTGCGGGGAAGCCTTATATAGTGTGCTACGGGACATAGCTCTGTGAGCCCATGATTGGGCAAAATTTGCCCAATCAGGACTCTGAGCCCTGATTGGCATAGTCTTGCACCTGTCTTGCACCTGACCTGTGGTCAGGTGCAAGGCTGTAGCCAATTACAAGCTTCAGGGCAGTTGAAAAGTGCATTGTGGTCCATTGTGGTGCATTGTGGGCGAACACGCGGCGAACACGCGGAAATGCCAGCCCATCCCTACAGGCAATTCGCCAAGATTTGGCGAACTGCCTGCTCTCCGAATAGCTGAATGGCCAGGAAAGGTAACCGTACACTGAATTTCACTGTTCAATTATTTCGGGGCCAGATCGGCTCTCTTTGAATAATCCTGATTGGATTGCAGCGAATGCAGAAGTGAGTTTCTGAGAGGCAGACACTTCTCCGAATTCAGAGAGTAAATTTCTTTAAGCCAGGGATTACCTCGCCTTGCTCCTCCTCCAGCGCCTGAGTCTACTTTTAGTGCAACTCCCTGGTTGCTATGGAAACAGGCGTTGAGCTAAGAGCAGCTGCAGTGCATCAACCCATTCAGTGACAGGTAAAAGCCGGAGAAGTTTATCTCTCAATCATAGGTGTGCGCAGCCTATTGCATTAGGGTGTGCACCCAAAAGCTCAGACACGCGTGTGGATGTACATCTAAATATATACACCGACACATGCGTCCACACACACACACACACACACACACACACACTAATGCATGCAATCAAAATATATTACTATGTGTATATGTCATTTAACATCAGAATGCTATATCAAAAAATTAAAATTTCCATTCGAAATTCAATAATTTGCAGCATGTAAATTTATTTCCCCACATTTTATTATCCATTGGTGGTTATATGTTCTGTCGGTTACACATGTTAATAAATAATTAGAAATGGAGATCCTATTAGTGCACTTTTCAAAGAAAATCTGCAATGACGTCAGTGTCCGGGTGGGCAGAGAATCCAAAATGTCATGGTGCTGTGGAAGAAGCCCATGATAAACGCTGAGTGGTACTTTGACAACAAGCTGAGACCTCTTCCTCCACACACAAGCGGGCAACAAGAGGACGTGTTCAGCATATCGTCCACAGCAAGGAGGTTAAGGGTGAAAAAAAGTGGGATGAAATTTGAGTAAAGTGGCCCCTTAACCTCTTGCTGCCCTGCACCACTATTTAGCCTCCTTCCTGTGCGTCATGTGGCTCTTAAGACGTCCACCCATCATTCATAGTTTTCAGAGGGCAGGCAGCATATAGCCTGCTTGTTCGTTGTGGAGTCACGACCATGGGGTAAGGCTGGACTGGTACCTGTATAAAGACAAATACATGCATTTTCATACATAGCCATACGTCTACATACTGTATACACTTATAGCTATATCTCCCCCCGGTATGTAGCAATAAAACTCACAGTAATGTCCAATGTGTCTGAGTATATCCCAGAGCTCCACAGCAATAAAGCCTTCAGTAATGTACGCTGTGTGTATGAGTTTTATTGCCGTGAAGCTCTGTGATAAACTCATACATAGCGCACATTACTGTTTTATTGCTGTGAAATGCTTACACATTACTGGGAGTTTTATTGCTGTCGAGCTGTGATACGCTCATACCGTGGCTATCTTTTCGCATTCAAGTTGGCCCCGGGGGGCTGCAGTCTATGGATGTGAGAGAATCCCTCCTCAGTGCTGACAACGCTCTCCTCACATCTTGCCTGTCCCTGCTTGGCGCCATTGTAGTTTTATTGCTGGGGAGCTCTGTGATACGTTCATACACACCACAAATTACTTCTGTGAGTTTTATTGCTGTGGAGCTCTGTGACATGCGCATACACACTGCACATATTACACTACGTTTTATTGCTATGGAGCTCTGTGGCATGCTCCTACACACCACACATATTGCTTTGGAGCTCTGTGACATGCTCGTACACCCTGCACATTAGGGTGAGTTTTATTGCTGTGGAGCTCTGTGACATGCTCATACCCACCACAAATTACTGTACATTTATTGCTGTGGAGCTCTGTGACATGCTCATACCCACCACACATTACTGTACATTTATTGCTGTGGAGCTCTGTGACATGCTCATACCCACCACACACATATTACTGTGGAACTCTCTGACGTGCTCATACCCACCACATGTTACTGTACGTTTTATTGCTGTGGAGCTCTGTGACATGCTCATACACCCTGCACATTACTTTATCACAGAGCTCCACAGCAGCAAAACGTACAGTAATATGTGTGGTGTGCATGAGCATGTCAAAGAGCTCCGCAGCAATAAAACTCACACTATTACTGTGAAGTTGGAACCAGGTTTGGGCTCCCTGAACTTGGCAGGGACTGGGCAAAGGAGAGATTTTCAGTTAGACAGATGGACAGAAAAAGGCTATGTAAGGGAAAAGACAGAATCAGATAGATAGAAAAAAGTAGATTCAATAAAAGATGGAAATGCTGAGAATAAAGGTGAAGGAAAAGATAGGATAAGGACCCCCTCTCTCCTCCATACCTTCCAGCCTATCTCTCCTCCATGGTGACTGCAGACTACACGAGACCGCACTCCCTGTGCCCTACAGGAGGCCCTAGTCAGTCACATGGTCTCAGAACTGGGCTTCTTCCTGTTCCACCTTTCAACAGACCTTCTAGGGGATAGGGAAACAGCCCCGGCCGCTAGAAAAATGCAGGTAGCATTGTGTGCTGCCTCTCACTGGGGTATTCAACAGAGCCACACAGTATTCCTCCAGAGCAGTGGCCCTGCCTGCCCCTGAGCATAGCAACAGATTAACACGCAGGCGTGTGTCTTCTGCTGACCCGGCCGCCTCAGGGAGCCCTCCAGAGCAGCGGTCAGTGAAGGCACACCAGAGAGGCAGGTTCCAGCCCTTCAAGCAGCCCTGAGTAAAAAAGAAAAACGATGTGGGATTAGGGTGTGCCCAGGCACACCCGGCACCCCCCGTGCTCACGCCTATGCTCTCAATATAAGCTGGCTCGTTAAAGACGTATTTCTTACTCTGAAACCACATACACTATATGGACGTATTGGGACATCTGACCATTACACCAACAGTGACTTTTATGACATTGCATTAAAAATACATAGACATTAATATGCAGTTGGTTCCCCTTTGCAGCTACAACAGCTTCCACTTTTCTTTTTTTTTTTGAATTTAAGATTTTTATTTTGTAAGTAAGTCAACATATAATCAAACGTGGAAAACAAGGGCCACGCAGGGCCATCCACAGCATAAATTCCACATGTGAAAAATAATAAACATCCCCGAAAAAGGGGGGGGTCTTAGCGTATAATATTATCCAAGAGGGAGGAGGGAAAGGGGGTAATAGGTAGCGCAAAAATACACTTCAGAAAAAGAAATAAACCACATCTTACAAAAGACAATAATTAAGTCAGCTATAAAAGGGAAAAGGTATACAAAATGAAACAAAGAAAAAGAAACAACTATATAAAAGCACTGCTGAGTATAACGAACATAAAAATGGGGGGGGGGGAAGGGGGAAAAGATGGCAAAGACCAAAATTGTGCCTGCCCTGGTGGGTTCCCGCACGGAGACAAACCGTGTGTGAGGGCCAGGGGGGATAATGGCACCAGGCCCAGGCACTCGGGGGGCCAAACTGGGCACCAGGCATTGCAGCGCCTCCCAAGTCAACCCGGATATGCCAATAAGATAAAAAAAAAAGGAGGAATAAAAGGGAGGGGACAACAGCATCTGTAAAATGAAAATTCCGTAAATAAAAATCAAAAGATCTCAGAGTACACAAATAACAACCTATAGGCAAAGTCCTTGAGAATATAAGAACACCTGCAATGTCCCAGAGTAAGGGGGGGGGAATTTAAAGGGGGGTCTCATAAAAAATAAAAAAAAGGGGAAAAATAAACAGTGGTGAATCTCAGACAGAGCAGTAAAGTCATCGTTTGCAGGGGGGGATAAAACAAAAAAGAGTCAGCAGGGGGGGGTGTCATTACAGCAAAGGGTACATCCAGGGATCAGCATCCCGTCAGCCGGCATCCCGGAACAGAGGCTCCCGAGCCACAGGCAAGGCACCGCAATAGAGGCCGGTATTCGCCCATGCAGGTCCCTCAGCGAGGTAGGAGGTCTGCTGCTCCAGCAGCGGTCGAACTGCAATGCGGCCCCTGGTAGTGGGTGGTCGAGCATCAGCCACAAGTAGCTCAGTTAATACAGGTGGATCTAGGGACCCCTGTGGCGCCAGTAACGGGAGTAGTGCGGATGGGCAATTTTCCTCCCGGAGCCACACAGAATCCAAAAGCTGCGGCTGCAGCACAACCGCCACCCCTTCGTCTGCCGAGAAGCCCACAGCTACTTCATGGTCGTGCCGTTGCTCACTCACGATCCCGGACAAAGTCGCGGCATCCACCTCCGGAGGGACCTCTACATGGGCCGTCGGTAAGACATCCGCCGCCGCTCCTCCATCGAAGGTCTCTGGCCTCTGATCGCCCCACAGCACGGCCATCATCCGGCGCCACGCACCGCGCGTGAGCGGAGTGTCGTCATCCCCTGGTATCAGCTCCATAACAGCCTCGAGGCGCTCCAACATGGCTCCCAATGTATCGACGGGGGTGGGGGATCCAGCTGCCCCTGGAATGTTCCCTCTCCCCCCTTCTCTGCTACAGGGACCGCAGCAGCAATCAGTGGACGGGGGCCCTCCATCCTCTCTGACCGCCACAGCCGTACACCCGGGTAAGAGGGTCACACGTGGAGCAGGCCTACGAAGTGCCGGGGTGTAGGCCTCAAGATGGCCGACTGCAGGGCTCCCTCAGAGGCCGCAAACTCCTCCAGACACCTCCAAACTCCGGAGAGGGGGGCCAATACGAGCTCCGGAGTTCGCTTCTCGATGACTAGCACAGCAGGGGTATTCTTATAGGGTAAGGCACAAGGAAATCCCTATAGCAGTAGGTTCCAGCGGAGCTCCTTAAAATCACGTCTGCTTCCCCAATGCGGCCGGCCACACCCCCCTCGCTTCCACTTTTCTGGGAAGGCTTTCCACAAGATTTTGGATTATTTCTGTGTGAAGTTTTGCCTGTTCATCAGGTACAGCATTTGTAAGGTCACCCATTGATGATGGACAACAAGATATGGCTCACAATCTCAATTCCAGTTCATTTCAAAAGTGTTGGATGGGATTGAGGTCAGGGCTCTGTGCGGCCAGTCAAGTTCTTCCACAGCAAACTCATCCAACCTTGTCTTTATGGACCTTGTTTTTTGCACTGGGGCATAGTCATGATGGAATAGAAAAGGGCCTTCACCAAACTGTTTCCACAAAGTTCCCACATAGCATTGTCCAAAATGTCTTTGTATGCTGACGCTTTAAGATATCCCTTCATTGGAAGTAACGGGCTGAGCCCAATCCCTGAAAAACAGCCCCATCATTGTGAACATACAATAAATTGCCAGCCAAGTTGAGAAAATCAGATATAGGTTCATGAAGTACTAGAGAGAATAAAATATGGAGGTGAGAGATTGAGTTGAAGGGTTCAGGGTAAGGTTAATGTTTTCCAGGTACAGAAGGATACAGCTGTCACGGCCCTCGCTGATGCAGGAAGGGAAAATGTTGCTACCACATGAAAGGTGCTGCCTGAATGGATTCTAGTACTGCCCTGCTGGACTTCTCAAGCTACAGGTGTCAGCTATGACCTGTAATTAGGCCTCCGTAACCCCTTAGTGACAGGAGTGTCTCGCCCGTTGGGGATGGCTTAATGCCGACGAGGTGTACAGGTTTGCCTCGCCGAAAGGTGCTGCATGGGCTGCTGATTTTGGCCCACCCTAGCAGCAGATGCGTGGAGCATGTCATTGACTGCAGGGGGACGGCCTGAACTCAGGCCATCCCCCTGCAGTCAATGACATGCACCACGTGTCTGTTGCTAGGGTGGGCCGTCCCACTGCAGCCAATGGCGCATGCACTTGCTTGCCGTCTGTGAGGAGGGGCCGAGGTGGCTCATTGAATACAGTGGGGCTTACCGGTGCATCCTGCGTCTTCAAAGCCCTCTTGCCATGATGACAACATAGAACGTCTCGAGGCGGTAAGGGGTTAAATGGAGGTCCCACCCTTCCTTCCTTCTGCATTGTTGTTGCTCAGAGCTCATTGCATCTGATTGTCAGCTAGAAGTTTACTCGCTGGACCCCTGCTAATATCTGTGTACCAAACCCTTGGCCTTTTTTCCTGACTTCCCTATCTCTCCACCTACCCTCAACATTAGGATTTGCCCCTGGACTTTGTTATTCGGATCACCCCTTTTTGGATTCTACGCTTGGAATATCCTGCTGCCCAACGTGTTCCACTGTGCCTCCACAGAACCACCACTGTGTGTCTACAGGGAACCCCCACCGTGTTTCCTGTATCCCTGCAACCCTGGACTCCAGCCCTGCTGTTTCTCCAAGTTCCCAGTCAGCCCCTTTCCTGCCTTGTGTCCCCTCTAAGTTCCCTCTGTATCTAGCTCTCCCTTTCGGTCTTGTTTCTGTCCTGTGTTTTGTGCTCAGCCCCTTTCCTGAGCTACCTCTGTCCATTATACAGCAACATCACAAGTCAGCCCTATTCTTGCCTTGCCCCTCACTAGTGATTCCTGTGTACAGTATGTACCAATCACCTGATTATCCACTGTATGCTTACCTGCTGTGTGTCAATGCATCCTGGGCTTGTACCTGCCAACCGCTCCGTTGCAACGGGGCAGATTAAAGAATAAGGGTTAAATGTAGAGTTAGAGATTCAATTTTATTTATTTACTAATGCTACTGTAGCGCTGTTTAAAAACTCTGTTGATGTATTGCTCGGGTTTGGCCACCAGAGGGAGACATGCGCAATGTAAAGTATACTGGACACAACGGGACTACGTTTTCCATCATGCTTTGCGGTGGGGACAGGAAGTGGGTGGGAGAGAGCGAAGGAGAGCCAGTGTGAGCCAAGCGACGAAAGGTGGAAGACGCACGTGAGACTGCCAGAGATTGAGACCAGGCCGGAGAGCAGGAGCTGCCTTGCGGGTGCTGAGAATCAGAGACAGTGCTGGCAGAGACCTATCCACACATCGCTGAGAGGTTTTGCGCAGACACAACGTTCCGGTTTGGACCCCGAGTAAGGAGACCGTGATGATCCACTGGGAGTCCAGGCGGTAGGCCGTAATTCTCGTTACCGAAATCGGACAAGCAGGAGAAGTGGATCCGGTGGCACAGAGTTCCAGTATAATCAAGCGGAGAGAGATCCTTGATCGGACAGCGGAACAAATTGTCTAGCGGATGGTGAGAGGCCTTCCAGGCCACAGTCCAAGTTTAAACAAAGCACGGTGCAGTATTGTTTAAATCTACAGGGCCCCAACGTGACTAGTCGAAGAATTGCTCAATCCATTCACTGGCCAGTAGAATATAGTACCCGGGTACCCGAATCGCACACACACACCTTTTTGGGACATTACTTTTACGGGACTTACACTCCAGAAACGAAGGGGTTAAACTTTCCTTTTGCCGCCGCGTGTTTTTCTCGCATTACGAAATCCTGTCGTTCATATACCGTATTCACATTATATAAGCCGCTTTATTGGGATCAGTAAAGTATATAATCTATAAAATCCACAACAGTGCTGGTGTATATTTATTCCCTAGTGCGGTGAGACTAACCCGAGGTTAAATTCAGCGGCTCCTCCGGGAGTGAGCGCTACACTACAAAAGGCCTTATAATTAGTATTATGTTTCTGTATGTTTGGTGTCTGTGCAGCCTAAAGGATTACGTGTAAGGTTAACGGCGAACAGCCACTGAGCACCTGGTATTACTATAACGTTGACTGAGAGGGTTGTCACATAATGAGTTGTGGTCCCAGTGAGTCCTTTATGGTGGAGGAGGAGGGAATCTTGGGGGCCTGCAACCAACTGTACAAAGCCCTTGTTGTTGTTTAGAGCTTCTGTTTTGTATATAAAGTACCTAATGAATAGGGTCAAACCATCATTTGTTCAATTCATTGCACACTCACTCAACAGTCAATTGTACCAGAAGGGGGTTACAATTGGGGGTTCTGTAAGATCAAATAATGGGTGCATATGCTCGTTCCACTATGACCACTTAAGCATATTTAAGTGGTCATGGTCATAGTAGCCTGCCTCCCTTCCCCCCATAAATGTATTTTTTTTTTTTAGGTATAGGGTCCCTTTAATGACACTTTGACTTACAGAAGATATATTTCATTAGCACATTCATGGACAAATTTACATGAATGAAATAACCTTTCATTAACCTAGAGTTAATGTAATTATCTGGTAAACACAAATACATATTTTCATTAAGTATTTTTTCCATCGGGTAATCAAGGATCTACGGTATCTGCATTTCACATTGATTTCATTGAATAAACCAAAGGACGCAAGCAACCAATTCAATAACCGTCTATGTGATAGGAGTGGAAGGTGAACGAACTGACGAACTGTTTGACAAGACACTGAGCATATTGTGGAAACAAATCCAGATAACATTGTTGGCAAACACCCATCAAACTATCGTGGGATGTGAGACATATTGGTAATGTAAACGGCTAACGCCAATCAGTTCTATAGCGTAAAGGGAAAGAAGACATGTGTTTGTTTGTGAACTATGTAAACTAGACCATAACCAGGTAATGGCTATTTCTATACAGTTTCTCCAGGTTCTCACGGACTCCTGTAGAATACTATCAGGATTGCTTTAGACCTATTACCCATGGCCTTTGATTGATGTCCTTCCCAACAATAATATTTCTTAATATATTTTTAAATAACTTGAACTAAATTAAACTTTTACATTTAACTCAACATACACTATATTGCCAAAAGTATTCGCTCACCTGCCTTGACTCGCATATGAATTTAAGTGACATCCCATTCCTAATCCATAGGGTTCAATATGACGACGGTGCACCCTTTGCAGCTATAACAGCTTCAACTCTCCTGGGAAGGCTGTCCACAAGGTTTAGGCGTGTGTTTATGGGAATTTTTGACCATTCTTCCAGAATTGCATTTGTGAGGTCACACACTGATGTTGGACGAGAAGGCCTGGCTCTCAGTCTCCGCTCTAAATTATCCCAAAGGTGTTCTATCGGGTTGAGATCAGGACTCTGTGCAGGCCAGTCAAGTTCATCCACACCAGACTCTGTCATCCATGTCTTTATGGACCTTGCTTTGTGCACTGGCGC
This sequence comes from Leptobrachium leishanense, assembly GCA_009667805.1. Classification (NCBI taxonomy): domain Eukaryota; kingdom Metazoa; phylum Chordata; class Amphibia; order Anura; family Megophryidae; genus Leptobrachium; species Leptobrachium leishanense. The sequence goes on from RXON01003059.1 coordinate 12,978, forward strand.
ACAGTCATGCTGGCAGAGGAAGGGGCCAGCTTCAAACTTTTCCGACAAAGTTGGGAGCATGGAGTTGTCCAAAATGTCTTGGTATGCTGAAGCATTCAGAGTTCCTTTCACTGGGGAACTAAGGGGCCAAGCCCAGCTCCTGAAAAACAACCCCACACCATAATCCCCCCTCCACCATACTTTATACTTGGCACAATGCAGTCAGACAAGTACCGTTCTCCTGGCAACCGCCAAACCCAGACTCGTCCATCAGATTGCCAGATGGAGAAGCACGATTTGTCACTCCAGAGAACGCATCTCCACTGCTCTAGAGTCCAGTGGCGGCATGCTTTACGCCACTGCATCCAACGCTTTGCATTGCACTTGGTGATGTATGGTTTGGATGCAGCTGCTCGGCCATGGAAACCCATTCGATGAAGCTCTCTACGCACTGTTCTTGAGCTAATCTGAAGGCCACATGAAGGTTGAAGGTCTGTAGCGATTGTCTATGCAGAAAGTTGGTGACCTCTTCGCACTATGCGCCTCAGCATCCACTGACCCCGCTCCGTCAGTTTACGTGGCCTACCACTTTGTGGCTGAGTTGCTGTCATTCCCAAACACTTCCACGTTCTTATAATACAGCTGACAGTTGACTGTGGAATATTTAGGAGCGAGGAAATTTCACGACTGGATTTGTTGCACAGGTGGCATCCTATCACAGTTCCACGCTGGAATTCACTGAGCTCCTAAAAGCGACCCATTCTTTCACAAATGTTTGTAAATACAGTCTGCATGCCTAGGTGCTTGATTTTATATATCTGTGGCCATGGAAGTGATTGGAACACCTGATTCTGATTATTTGGATGGGTGAGCGAATACGTTTGGCAATATAGTGTATCTATAAATTCTAAACTCTGAAAATTCTGATATTCTGAGTTTTCCCAAAGTCATAGGGATTTTTGTATTCATGGATAGAAGGGTGCTGCTGCTTGGGATCCCGGCTCTCGATCCCTGCAGCAGACTACAGCAGACGCTGGGAGCCTCTGGGCAGCCCCAGCATGTGACATGCTGCTTAGAGTCAGTCTGACTCCACACAGCATATCCTCAGAGTAACCCCAAACAGCAATCCCACCGTGTGTACAAGCTGGTGGTGGCTGCAGGATGGGGATTGCTGCTCTCCTGCTGTGATCTTTAAAACCTCTAAAACCTCTTCCTCTAAAACATTGCATTGCACTGAAATCCAGAAGTGCCAATAATCTGGAATTCACCCAAGCATTCTGATAAAAAGTGTAACACCTGAAAATGTCTTGTCAGCCAGCTGTTACCACCTTCAGTTTTCTGAAGACCTCTACACCCAACCTTATAAAGGGTGTGTCTTTCCAAAACCCACTCATTCGACTACTTCTCCAATGCAATCATCTACACTGGCCAAGTTATTTTCAAACTGAGGATATACACAAGCAACATAACATTGTTACAATTGTCCATCCGGGAGGCAGGACAGGACATGCTGAATATTTCTGCTCTCCAGCCCTCACGGTCAAATGGTAAGTTCCACCCGTGCTTTCTGCCTTCTCTTAAATACTGCCATTTCTTCACTAAAGGGGTTATTCAGAAAGTGTCGAACGTGCCGTACGGTGCAATTGTGTGACAGTTCGTCTAGTCACCAAGCTGTCAATTCGCCAAACACCGTTTGGTCCAATTTTGGTGGCAAGTTCGGTGTTTTCTGAATAACCCCTTCAGTGTGTGAGAATACTCTTCTCGACGTGACACATGGTACCCTGTGAGTGATATTGTCCTGCCAGAATGTGAGATTTGATAGCCATTGAATGGGATTGTGAAACAGGTAACTGAGATTTTGACACCCGATGCGACTGAAGTGTGAGAACAATTGAGTGAAGCTAACCCATCATTAAACTTAATACGCAAAGAGAGTAAATGACACAACCAGTGAGCGATACAACAATACCAGAGTATGAGATCATAAGAAAAACAAACGTACGGATAAAACTAGAATACTTAGAGGAGGTGAAAATATTTATGGATATATTTACTAAAAGCCCAAAGTGTGCTTTTAGGTTCAGCATTTTTTCTTGGATCAGCTTTACTTATAGTGGTAACAACTTTACCAAACGATATATCAACTCCATCTATATTTATGTGAAAAACAACCAGCTAGCTGAATCCCAGGCAAATATACTGTTTTACAGGGTATAGACAACAATATATTGTATGTAAATGCTGTGTTTTAGCAAGTTAGCAACTCAAGAGGTATCTCTAACTTTATTTTAGGACACCCAACAACCATGATCAATACGTCTTCTTTAGTTATGTACTTCATGTTGTATGTGCTAATTGTTAACAACCAGGGAATCAGCTACCATCTGAATGGATTGTTTGTATTGTCACTGGAAACCAAGCCTATAAATGTACAGAGGACAAGCCAGTGAGCCAAATCTGGCGGATGTATGTCTTCATAGAGTTTAAATATATGTAGTTGCTGGGCCTTTAAACGCTTGGGAATACGTGTACAAAAATCAATAAGTATACGTATCTTAATAGTGCTCCTTCGGATGGTTCCTCCTTTTCATCCATACACAGCAAACCATAATAAAAATAGATAAAGGTGCACTATATAAAAAATTTGATTATCATAGCGTTACACTGTAAAGTTATGGGTATATACAGTTGTGTTCAAAATTATTCAACCCCCACTGAAATTGAGTGTTTTGGCCAGTTTGACATTGATCATTCAGTCATCTTGCTTACAATTAAATCAAAGAGGCATGTGTAGGTCAGACAAATATAACATAACATTTATAATGAAATAACCACAAATGTCTTTTCTGTGCTCACATCATTATCAGTTTTATTCAACCCCCAAGTGACATTCAATCTTAGTACAACATCCTTTTACAGTTATAACAGCTTTTAAACGTGAAGCATAGCTTGACACAAGTGTCTTGCAGCGATCTACGGGTATCTTCGCCCATTCGTCATGGGCAAAAGCCTCCAGTTCAGTCACATTCTTAGGCTTGCGCACTGCAACTGCTTTCTTTAAGTCCCACCAGAGGTTCTCAATCAGATTTAAATCAGGTGACTGCGATGGCCACTCCAAAATGTTCCAGCCTTTAATCTGCAACCATGCTCTAGTGGACTTTGAGGTATGCTTGGGATCATTGTCCTGTTGAAAGGTCCAATGTCTCCCAAGCCTCAGGTTTGTGACAGACTGCATCACATTGTCATCCAATATCTCCTGGTACTGAAGAGAATTCATTGTACCTTGCACACGCTGAAGCTTCCCTGTACCTGCAGAAGCAAAACAGCCCCAAAGCATGATTGACCCCCCGCCATGCTTCACAGTAGGCAAGGTGTTCTTTTCTTCATAGGCCTTGTTCTTCCTCCTCCAAACATAGCGTTGATCCATGGGCCCAAACAGTTCTAATTTTGTTTCATCAGTCCACAGAACACTATCCCAAAACTTCTGTGGTTTGTCCACATAACTTTTGGCATACTGCAGTCGACTCTTCTTATTCTTTGGAGACAGCAAGGGGGTGCGCCTGGGAGTTCTGGCATGGAGGCCTTCATTACGCAGTTTGTGCCGTATTGTCTGAGCTGAAACTTCAGTACCCACACCTGACAAATCTTTTCTCAGTTCCTCAGCAGTCACACGGGGACTTTTCTCCACTCTACGCTTCAGGAAGCGCACAGCAGTCGAAGTCAGCATCTTCTTTCTGCCACGACCAGGTAGCGTTTCAACAGTGCCCTTTGCCTTGAATTTGCGAATGATGCTTCCTATGGTCTCTCTTGGTATGTTTAACATCTTTGCAATCTTCTTATAGCCATTGCCCTTCCTGTGAAGAGCAATCACCTCTTCTCTTGTCTCCCTGGACCATTCTCTTGACTTCACCATGTTTGTAACCACACCAGTAAATGTCTAGAAGGAAATGAGTATCACAGTCATTTTAAAGCTGCCTAATTGGTGCTTATTATGCTTTATTGCTGCTCCGTGACATCCACAGGTGTTTTCAATACCTGATTGAAAACACTTGAATGAACCTCTGTTCTTCAGAGTGGTAGTCTTTAAGGGGTTGAATAATTGTGTCAATGAAGAATTCACAAAAGAAACATTTACTACTGTATTACAAAACCAATTGATGTCATTTTAGTTGCATATGGTTCTTTAAAAAGTCCTTGTAGGATTTCATTCTGAATACAATTACAAATGTACACTAAATTCCCTAAAACCCTTTACAGCATTGGGGGTTGAATAATTTTGAACACAACTGTATAATCCCCTGTTACAAAGATCCTTGAAAAAGTCCACCAGGACGAGACGCGTCGGATTAAGAGACCCCATTCTTGATTTGATTTTATTTTGAATTGTTTAATTTGTAATTTTATTAAATTTTTTACTTATATTCTGAGTTACTATTCATTTATCCCCAATACAATAACAGGGGCATTGGAGGACCTGACTGAGGATCTCTCTAAGGAAATTGGACATTGGTGGTGTAGCAGCTCCATGAACAGAACAAGGAAATGCAACCACGTCAGCTGAGTATTTATGATGAGCATTTAATCCAGTGTTATCCTGTGAGCAAATTTATGCAACAGGGGATTATATATACCCATAACATTACAGTGTAACGCTATGATAATCTCATTTTTTATATAGTGCACCGTTAACTATTATTATTATGCTTCATAGAGTTTAGCCTGAATCACATCAACATGTCAAGCGTCTTCTCCAGTAACATTAACTATGATCCTGTTCCCTCTTATACAACAGATCCTGAACAGTTGATTACATCAGGATTTACAGAACGAACGTTTAACAAATAATTCTTGTGGAATGAATCCATTGGAGACCTGTCAATACTGTCAAATAGCATCACTTTAACTTGCCTCTGTTTCCACACATCAATAAGGTACACCAATACCTCACCGATGTACTGTTCTTGATTGCTCTCATCATGTATTCTGCTTTTTTTTATTATTAAAAAGAAATTTAAAAACCATGTCTACAAGAGGTCCTTTAATTGGGAAAGTCCTTTCTATCTAAATTTAAGCTTAGAAAGCTCTTTTGAAATAATATCTACTATGGCCTTTTACATTGCTAGACTGTGGAAAACTGATCAACTTCTGACCCTTTCTCATATTAAATCTGATTAAACTTGCTTTTGTTCCTACAATTTGATGGCAGCCAAATCAAATGTCTCCCCAATCCCTAAAAGAGACTCTAGAGACCCATTGAGCCTATGGGATTTATAATATCAGTGCTGCACCTGGATTAACCGGGTTATTCAGAGCACCGAAATATCACTGACATTTCGGTGCTCTCCCGTACCCCACAATTCGGCGAGTATCATTCGCTGACCCTGCAGTGAATTCAGCATTCACCTCAGGGTCCCTGAAGTGCGGGGAACAAGCCGCCGAACGCATCCGATAAAACAGCTAATTGATTGGAAAAACTGCCACAAAACCGCCAAACACATCCAAAAACCCGGCCAAAGACCCGCCCAATCAACACCGAATTGATCCAAAAAAGTTGCCGACCCGCTGAACAGAGCACTGACCAGCTGCCGGAAAAAGCTGACTAGCCGACAAACGGATAAAAAAACAAAACATAACAACGAACAGCACTGTATTTCACTGGGAATATGCCAATAATTATATTTTTTTGAAAAAGTATTTTACCAGGAAGGATACATTGAGATTTCTCTCGTTTTCAAGTATGTCCTGGGTGTCGAGTGTGTACCGTTAGGTGTCTTGCCCAAGGACACTTACTGGAGAGGTGCTCTTGCTGGGATTCAAACCTGTGTCTCCACAGTCTCCACAGTCATAGAGCAGTGATGTTACCTCTACTCCACCCAGCCGGCACAATTTGGCGAACTGCCTGCTTTTTGAATAACCAAATGGCCACGAAACTGCATCTTACTGGCAAATTCACTGTTTCGGGGCCAGTTCGGCTATCTATGAATAATCCCTTAAGGGTTTGGTTATTTTTCACGTCCGGTGGTTGGCCCTCCCCGTCAAAACGACACAGACGCAGGGAAGTGCGGACACATGCAAGCACTAACTGCACTCGTGTGTCGGTACGCTTACTGTCACCACTGAATATGTTTTTCTGTACCCTATGGGAATTTTGCTAAGCTTTCAATAAAAAAATATATATATTGTGATTGACCGTCACAAATTAGGGCTCAGTCTGCATAGTCTTCTAGGGCAAGTTTGACAGACACTGGAAATCCTTTTAACAAGACTTTATTTGTTCAATGAAAGGTGTTTCACATGCAGTTCAAAATAAAATTAAACAGAAAACAAATCCTCACTCTCACCAGAGCACTAACTAAACAGTCAGTCCCTGACTCTCTCACACATCCTCCCCCCAGCTTAGACCAACCGGGGTGAGAGACAACAGACAGTGAGCCCTTGAAAGACCATCTGCATTTCCCAGCACAGAACCTGTCTTGGGTTCCACAGAGAAATTGAAGGGTTGCAGGCAAAGAAACCAACGGGTCACCCTAGCGTTAGTTTCCCTATTTCGGCTCATCCATGTGAGAGGAGCATGATTAGTGAGCAGTTTAAAGGGTTGTCCTAACAAATAATACTTCAGGGACTCCAGTGCCCATTTGATGGCCAGACATTCTTTCTCCACTATGGAGTAGTCTTTCTCATGAGAATTGAGTTTCCTGCTCAAATACATAACAGGATGTTCTTCACCCTGAACTTCCTGAGATAAAACAGCCCCTACACCAACATCTGACGCATCGGTTTGCACAACAAACTGTTTAGAGAAATCTGGTGTAGCCAGTACCGGGGCAGCACAAAGGGCAGCTTGTAATGCTACGAAGGCTTGTTCTGCCTCAGGTGTCCATTTTACCATGACAGGGCCTCTAGCTTTAGTCAGATCCATCAAAGGACCTGCAATTGTTGCAAAGTTAGGGACGAACCTGCGGTAATACCCAGTTATCCCCAAAAATGCTCTAACTTGTTTCTTGGAAACAGGGCGTGGCCAGTTGAGTATCGCCTCCACTTTAGATGTTTGTGGTTTAACCACGACTCTCCCAATGGGTTTCAGGCGAACACACTTCCCTGGGTCAGTATAGATGTCATGTTTCACTATATGTGTTCTGCCTGGCACTGTAGTAAATACATCAGAGTTCTTAGCTACAAATGTAACAACTTTACGCCTCTGTGGTGCAGAGAGAGTTTCAGCTATATTAACCCCCACTTTATTTGGAGCAGGTTGTGATATTAAGGGTTTCTCCGACCCATTTAAAACTGCAATGTTTCCCCTCACATCTGCCAGCGTAGGGTCCTCCCACTGTGCAGCCCCAAACTTCCCACTGCTCAAATCAAGACTATGAAACATCTCGGTCTCCGGTTCGTCTCCCACCATTACGAAGGGGTAAGGGGTAAGCTCCTTACAAAGCAGTCCATCACAAGCTGTTCAATATTTGAGCTGCGGTATTCACCTCTGGTTGCAACCACTTGCGTGCCAGGTGGATCAGATCATACATCTGTGAACGTGGCGGTTTCTCCTGATGGAATATCCAGGCATGAAACCTTTGAGCACGTACTGCTGCCGTGACACCCAACCGGGTCAATATTTCTGCTTCCAGTTTGGCATAGTCATTAGCTTGGCTTGGCTCCAGATCAAAATATGCTTTCTGGGGCTCCCCACTCAAGAATGGTGCCAATAGACCAGCCCATTGTCCAGGTGGCCATCCAACTACCACCCTGTATCCCTGCTTCCCTTCACATCTAAGCTCTTAGAGAAACTAGTCTTCAACCGTCTCTCCCTCTTCCTGTCCTCCAATTCCCTACTTGACCCACTGCAGTCAGGTTTCCGTCCCCTACACTCAACTGAAACTGCCCTCACCAAAGTCACCAACGACCTCCTAACTGCTAAAAAACAGGGACACTATTCTATCCTCATCCTGCTTGACCTCTCGGCTGCTTTTGACACTGTTGACCACCCCCTCCTTCTGCAGACCCTCAGCTCTCTTGGTCTCTGTGACACTGCACTCGCTTGGGTTGACTCCTATTTATCCAACAGGTCCTTCTCTGTGTCCTTTGCTGGTAACTCCTCCTCCTCCTCTTCATTGCCTCTATCTGTTGGTGTACCTCAAGGCTCTGTCCTTGGTCCTCTGCTCTTTTCCATCTACACCTCCTCCCTGGGCAAAATCATTAATAGCTTTGGCTTCAATTACCACCTCTATGCTGATGACACTCCACTCAGATCTAACTCTCTACCCCTGATCTCTCTCCCCCTGTCCTTTCCAAAGGCATCTCCTCCTGGATGGTCTCTCACCACCTAAAGATCAACATGTCTAAGACTGAGCTCCTACTTATTCCTCCTTCTAATGCCTCCCCGCCTCCTGACTTTTCCATCACGGTGGAGGGTATCACTATCTCCCCATCAAACTAGGTTCGCTGTCTTGGAGTTACACTTGACTCTGCTCTTTCCTTCATCCCCCACATCCAGTCTCTTTCCTCCTCCTGTCGATACCAACTACGTAATATTTCCAGAATTCGGCCATTTCTTACCGCTGTCGCCACAAAACAACTCATACACGCCCTGGTAATATCCCGACTTGACTAGTGCAATAATCTCTTATCTGGCCTCCCCCTCTCTCGCCTCTCCCCCCTACAATCCATCCTGAACGCCTCCGCCAGGCTAATCCACCTCACCCGCCGCTCTGTCTCTGCCGCTCCCCTCTGTGAGTCCCTTCACTGGCTCCCCATCCACTGCAGAATTAAATTTAAAATCCTTACCCTGACCAACAAAATCCTCACTAACTCAGCTCTCCACTACCTGTCCTCACTAATCACCAAATACACCCAGCCCGCTCCCTAAGGTCAAACAGTGACCTGCGCCTAGCGTCTCCCTGCATCACCTCTTCCCATGATAGACTGCAGGACTTCTCACGCACAGCCCCCATTTGCTGGAACGCTCTCCCTCGTACTGTCAGACTTTCCCCTAATTTCTCTTCTTTCAAACGCTCCTTAAAACGTTCCTATTTAGGGAAGCCTACCACCCAACTCACTGACGCAACCATCACTCACTCTCACCTTGCAGTCCGCTCCTCCTGTTTCCAACCCCAACCCTTCTAGATTGTGAGTTCCTACGGGAATAGGGCCCTCATCTCCTCCTGTACTTTTGTCAAATGTTGTTCAATGTATTGTAACCCTGTCTATACTGTGCCTATTGTACAGCGCTGCGGAATATGCTGGCACTTTATAAATAAAGAATAATAATAATGGCCACTGTTCTCTTTCAGCAGGAAAACAAAAGTTAGGTACTAAAAAGCAGCCTAAACAGTTTGCAGAATTGAATATATTGTCAGAGGAAGGGAAAAAACCCTAGGGAATTACCCTGTATAGAGTAGGAAAACGAAAGCCCTACTGGGCTAGAAAACTGACAAACAAAATTTTATTGATAGACTTAACTCTGAAACAATTAATCTAATAAAAAACCTATAAGTGAAAACTTGACCTGCTTTTAATGGGTATTAACTGGGCATTTATACGCTTAAGTTATTACCCGATGGAATTATAATTAGAAGATTGATGGGTATAACGGGGGTTGTAATTAAAATTAGCGCTCCTTAAGATACTGAGGCTCTGCAAGGTCATGGGTAGGTAAAATACGATAGAATACTGACACGTAGCAGAACAATTAAGTAAGGCTCGGTGTACCAGGAATATGTTGAACCAGCTGTCTACAGTGATTGTCTCTTTAGGATCTAGAATCAGCATCTATTGAGACAAGGTGTCCGTACAGATAGGGATATGTAACACTTAAAGGGACACTCTAGGCAACATGACCACCTAAGCTATTTTAGGTGGTCATGATCCCCGGAGTATCCTGCCCTCTGTCCCCCCTCCCTCCGCTCAGCGGTTCAGCAGAAAATGCTGAAAACAGCTGAGAGAGGCGGAGGAGTTTACTCCGCCCTCCCAGCAGTCAGTCAGCAGAGCGGGAATCATATTTCCGCTTCTGCCGACTTTTGCCGAGTAGGAGACGTCATAGCGCTTTCAGCGCGATGACGTCTCCAACTCACCGCAGAAGCTGGCGGCTCCCTCTGAGGGTTAGTGTTGCGCGCATCCTCTTGCGCGCAACACTAATCCTCAGAGGGAGCCGGGAGGAAGCCTGCCAATTGGCTGGCTTACGTGAGAGGCGCGCATGCGCGCTTCTCACGTAAACCAGAAGGCAAGTCGGATGGAAGAAGGACGGGAGCAGAAGAGGAGGGAGGCGAGTATGGAAAAAAAAAAAACACCGCTGGAAGCAAGAGGATTTTAGGGTAAGTATTACAGTTACAAAAACATAAACAAAAAATAACTATTTATTAAGGGAATAGGGATAGGTTAGGATTAAAAAACGGGGGGTGATTTTTTTAGTAGAGTGTTCCTTTAAGAAACGGAATGTGGCAGCACAACCATTTTACATAGAAGTAGTAACAAAGGCAAGAATGATACTTGTTTAGCGATATAAAGCAATCATTAGAGATAAATAGTTCCAACAGTAGTGCAATCCACACCAGTGAGTCAATTTAGTTCTATATCCCGGTAGTTGAAAACCACCAATTTGACACTGTAAATCTAGTATTCATAGGAGAAATATGCTAAGAACGGCAGAGAAGTAGAAACGATCTTATTGAGAATACATAAGCTCTCTAAGTTTTCGGTCTATACCTCGGTGGATCGTGTCATCTACTTAACACCAAGCAGTATATAAATGCATATTAAACATATCGATTCCCAATTAGGTTATTATCCAGTGGAATTGAAGCTCGATATAGGAGGGGTATAACCAGGTTGTAATTAAATTGGCACTCCTTACAAAATTTACTGTAGCTCTACAGAGTCGTTTGATAAGTACGAAAGGATTAAATACTGACACATAGTAGAAGGAATACGTAATAGCAGCCGTCTATAATAGTTATCTCTTTAAGATCTAGAGTAAGCGTCTATTGAGAAAGGGTGTCCATATAATTTAGGAGTATGTTATACTATAGAAACAGAATGAGGCAGCACACCCATTTAACATAAAGATGGTAGCAGAGACAAGGATAATACTTTTTGGCGGTATAAAGCATTCATTAGAAATTAGAAATTAATAATTTCAACAGATGTGCAAATCCACTCAAGTTATTTTTCGGTCAATTTCTGTTCTATATCCGATGGTTAGAATCTACCAACTTAAGCACTGTAGATGTAGATCTAGTATTCGTTAGAAAAATGAGGCAGAGAGAGAAAGAGATAGAAGCTGGATAAACCCTCGGGCTGTCTAAATTGCTAGTCTATACCTCGGTGGTTCATGCCACATACTTACACCAAGCAGTAAATAGATAAGGAGACTAGGGCAGGTAAGGAAAGAAAATGTGAAGTTGAACAATCTGTTAAAAGAAAGGCATAACTCTCTAGTAAATACATCAGAGTTCTTAGCTACAAATGTAACAACTTCACGCCTCTATGGTGCAGAGAGAGTTTCAGCTATATTAACCCCCACTTTATTTGGAGCAGGTTGTGATATTAAGGGTTTCTCCGACCCATTTAAAACTGCAATGTTTCCCCTCACATCTGCCAGCGTAGGGTCCTCCCACTGTGCAGCTCCAAACTTCCCACTGCTCAAATCAAGACCATGAAACATCTCGGTCTCCGGTTCGTCTCCCACCATTACCCTTGAAAAGGTACCATTTTCATTTAACTTTACATTCTTAAATGACGGTTTCGCTTCAAAGACAGAGTCAGAAAATGGAAATACTTCATGCAATTCTTCACACGTAGCTTTTGTGCTAATATAGGTGGCATTCCACAGATCCAACAAATGTGGGAAATCCCTACCTAGGACAATATTATGTTTGATTTGAGGTACTACACCCACTTTATGCAAAACAGTCCCAGTTTCCATTTCAAACCTAATTTCAGTAGTGGGATACTGATGTTTATCCCCATGAATACATACTATTTCAATTTCTGTAGACTTCTTTATCTTATCAGGGTTTAACAGAGATCTAGAAACTAGAGGACTGCAGGACTTCTCACACGCAGCCCCCATTCTCTGGAACGCTATCCCTCGTACGATCAGACTTTCCCCTAATTTCTCTTCCTTCAAACGCTCCCTTAAAACGTTCCTATTTAGAGAAGCCTACCACCCAACTCACTGACGCAACCATCAATAACTCTCACCTTGCAGTCCGCTCCTCCTGTTTTCAACCCCAACCCTTCTAGATTGTGAGTTCCTACGGGAATAGGGCCCTCATCTCCTCCTGTACTGTTTGTCAAATGTTGTTCAATGTATTGTAACCCTGTCTATACTGTGCCTATTGTACAGTGCTGCGGAATATGCTGGCACTTTATAAATAAAGAATAATAATAATAATGGTCAGTGTTCTCTTTCAGCAGTCCTCTCAAATGTCAAGAGGTATGCTTCTACATCATCAGATTCTGCCATTTTCTGGAGAAAATTACTTGCTCTGATCCTGCTATTTTCATGGGAACTTTGTAGTGGAGCCCGTTGTTGGATTTGGCTGCGCTCAGTTAGAACTTACACCTCCTTTTGGTGTATCTGTATAATGTTCTGTTGCTCAGTTATTTGCGTCGCCAGCATTCGGTTGGTCTCCTGTTGCACAACAGTGTTCTGCTGTGGCACTGCAGTGGACTGCAGCAAAGCCTTAACATGTCCTCCATTGTCTTCAACCCTCAGACTCTGTAGTGCAAGACTGCTCGCATTCTCCACCATATGTGATTGACCGTCACAAATTAGGGATCAGTCTGCATAGTCTTCTAGGGCAAGTTTGACAGACACTGGAAATCCTTTTAACAAGACTTTTTTGTTCAATGAAAGGTGTTTCACATGCAGTTCAAAATAAAATTAAAACAGAAAACAAATCCTCTCTCTCACCAGAGCACTAACTAAACAGTCAATCCCTGACTCACACTGGATGGCTAACTCCATTTACCAGTAAAACAAACCGCTTATGACATGGAAACACATATATACCTTTCAGTCTTTTCACCTTGAAAGTTCTGTCCTCTCTTGTTCACCACCAGAAAAAGAAAACCCAGACCCTTGAGCAGTTCCTGCTCTTAACTTTTAAACGGCATTTTTTCCTCAATTAACCTTAGGTGTGGCTTGAGTAATCTCACACCTGCAGAGCTGCCTGCTGGGAAATGTAGTTCACCCATGTAGTGGGTACAGGCTATGCAGAATCCTAGGTCCCAAATACCTGCCTTCCACAACCACACCTCTGACACAGCCATAATATATCTATAAAAATAATATTAGAATCTTAATATAAATTCAACCGTAATTGTACTGAAAGGAAGAACCATATTGCCAACTTGATTCTTATTCGTATGTTGTAGATTCCATGATGATGAATATACATTGTAGGGCAGAGGTCAGCAAACCTGGAGCTCCAGATGTTTTGAAACTGCATCTCCCATGATTCTCAGGTACTCACTAGATTGACAAAGCCTCATGAGAAATATAATTCCAATACATCTGGGGTACCATAATTGCTGACCCCTGAGTAGGGAGGTACGTGGGTCTTGTCGTAACCGTTTCAGAACTGTTGCTTTTCTGTGCCATTAGAATGTAATATATTTGATGTTACTACTACACATTACAACAGATGGTAGACTGAACTAATGAACACCTTTGTACTCTGGCTATTGATTCGGTTGACACTGCCAAGCATGCTGCACTTCCAAAGCTTTTAAAATTACAATATATATATATATGCATGTCTATATAAAAATGGTGAACAGCGTTTAAAAAAAGTCTCTTTTTTAAGACTCAAATCTTTTTAAGGCGCGGGCTTGGATTTTAATTGATCAGAAGGCGAGTAATCCTAATCAATATTACTATGAGGACAGATGGTCTCATCCTGGAAGGTGAATTAAATTGTTAGCTGAGATTTGAGACATCTCTGTACTGCCTCAAGCTTGAAAGACATGGAGAAATATCACATATCTAATCGGAAACCTCGCTAGAATATCCTAGATTAGTTAGACATCAGACATCCCGACGCCTTTCCGATTCCTGGCTGCGGAGTTGGTAAAGCACATCAATTTTGGACGTCTTTTAAAGAAAAAACAATACAGGTACCGTTTTACCGCTGCTTACCTTGTCTGTTTTGCAACAGTAAGAAATCTGACCATTCCGGTTCCTTGTCTTGACTACGCTGTGATACAGTTCCAAAGCACACACTATTAATGAGCACGTATCAGTGTTTGATTAGCTCTTAGTGTCCCATATTGTCTAACGTTATTGCCTAACAGACGATGGAGGGGAGGGCAACTATTTACCCATGACCAATGGCAGACTCAGAATTGCCTGAGATGAGAAGAATAGGAGCTGTAGTGATTTTTATATGGTCCATAAAAACCAAACCACCTTGGTTTAATTCCTGTTATGAAACTACATTTAATTTCATTTTTCTTTTCATGTGTCCAGAGAATATAATAAACTATTTTATTTGTTTTGGTCAGATAAACATTTAGGATTGTTATCTCAAAAAAAAAAAAAAAAAAAAAGAGGCAAAACGTTGCAAAAACTACTGAAACAAGTCTATAGCAAAAGGTCAGGGGCCATATTATATTCACCATGCTAAAATGGGGACGCTAAGGAGGAAACCCTGCGCCTGCCGCATCCCCGTTTTAGGGCCCTATTACAATCTTTGCGTTAAAACGTTCGTGTGGATTTGTATGCCCAGCGTTAAACGTTAACATGCGTAAATCAATGCTGGATTTACAATCCTTGCACATTTTTTCTTCCGTTGAGCAATAACGCGCGTAAAACGGATGCGCACAAACACGCGCAGCAACATTGCGCAGAAATCAGTGTGCGGACTGTTTTTTTCACGTGAGTCAGCCAATCAGAACCACAATTGTCTCACGTTAAGTTTTTGCGCCTGTCAAAGTCAATCTGCGCATATATGCTGCATCAATAAAAAACGCACACACAACTTCTCCATATTATTGGTTTGGTATGTATATTATGTGTAACAATTCTAACATCTTTGGCTCTATACACCACCACAATGGAGTTGGAATGAAACAAACACAATGTGCTTTAACTGCAGACTGTCAGCTTTAATTCGAGGGTATGTACATCCAACTCAGGTGAACGGTATAGGACTTACAGCAGTTTGCAGATGTGCCTCTCACTTGTTAAGGGACCAAAGGTAATGGGACAATTGGCTTCTCAGCTGTTCCATGGCCAGGTGTGTGATATTCCCTCATTACCCCAATTACAATGTGCAGATAAAAGGCTCAGAGTTCATTTCAAGTGTGCTATTTGCATTTGGAATCTGTTGCTGTCAACTCTCAAGATGAGATCCAAAGAGCTGTCACTATCAGTGAAGCAAGCCATCATTAGGCTGAAGAAACAAAACAAACCCATCAGAGAGATAGCAAGAACATTAGGTGTGGCCAAAACAACTGTTTGGAACATTCTCAAAAAGAAGGAACGCACCGGTGAGCTCAGCAACACCAAAAGACCCGGGAGACCACGGAAAACAACTGTGGTGGATGACCGAAGAATTCTTTCTATGGTGAAGAAAACACCCTTCACAACAGTTGGCCAGATCAAGAACACTCTCCAGGACGTAGGTGTATGTGTGTCAAAGTCAACAATCAAGAGAAGACTTCACCAGAGTGAATACAGAGGGTTCACCACAAGATGTAAACCATTGGTGAGCCTCAAAAACAGGAAGGCCAGATTCGAGTTTGCCAAACAACACCTAACAAAGCCTTCACAGTTCTGGAACAAGATCCTATGGACAGATGAGACCAAGATCAACTTGTACCAGAGTGATGGGAAGAGAAGAGTATGGAGAAGGAAAGGAACTGCTCATGATCCTAAGTAGGGATGAGCCGAACACCCCCGTGTTCGGTTCGCATTCGAACAATTTCAAAAGTTCGAGTTCGAACGCGAACACGAACCGAACTCAATACAGGTCAATGGGACTCGAACGTTCGATTTTTAGAGTGCCCTCCAAGAGGGCATATATGCAAGATATTTGCCATAATAGGTGTATGGGGGCCCAGGTAGTGCCCTGGGGAACAGGAAACAAGGAAAAAAGTTTTAAAAAAAAAACATTTTTAAAGGAACAGTGATTTTTCCATGAAATAAAGGTTAAGAATAAAAACGAAAAATTTCTTTAACCACTTGGCTGCTATAGACGCGCTCAGCGCATCCAGCCAAGTGGTTCTCCTGTGCTATGGAAGCGCTGAGCGCGTCCATGCACAGGAGGCAGCAATCCGCCGGATTCCGGCAGATTGCTGCGCCCCCCCGGTGCGGGCTGACATCTTGGAAGTCAGCCCAGCACTCGGGACCCCGGTGGAGCAATTAGATGTCATCGCAGTGGCGCGATGACATCTAATTCAGGCGCCCCCCCCCGCATGTGCGGAGGAGGCGCCTGAAAGGGAGGGGGGAGGTCCTTCGGACCTCTTTCCCTCCCGATCGCCGGGGAGCAGGAGGTTAATCATTCAATCATTCCGCCCTATATAACAACTAATACCAGGCTCCATTTGAGCCAGGCTCCAGTGCCATTTAAGTGGCATTCTTAAGTGGACACTCAGAGTTGATTCCTGGAGTTTTATCCAAGATCCCCTACGCCATCACGATCCCTAATTCCTGTGTCTCCTCTCTCCACAGGTAGGCATTATCACCCATCATCCACACAACCCACATCTCAACTGAACCCCTGCATACTTTTGCTGGTAGGCATTATCACCCATCATCCACAGACACCCACATCTCAACTGAACCCCTGCATACTTTTGCTGGTAGGCATTATCACCCATCATCCACAGACACCCACATCTCAACTGAACCCCTGCATACTTTTGCTGGTAGGTATTATCACCCATCACCCAGTATTCGCAGGCACCCACATTATAACGTTACCTTGGTTTTTTTCTGGGTTTTTTTTATTTATTTTTCTCCACCATTTGCTTTGCTAATTAGCATGTGAATCTCCTGCCCTATTGACACAGCCCATCTAGCTTCAGCTGTTGACTTTTTAACTGCCTGAATGCAATCATTCCGCCCTATATAACAACTATACCAGGCTCCATTTGAGCCAGGCTCCAGTGCCATTTAAGTGGCATTCTTAAGTGGACGCTCAGAGTTGATTCCTGGAGTTGAGTGGCATTCTTAAGTGGACGCTCAGAGTTGATTCCTGGAGTTGAGTGGCATTCTTAAGTGGACGCTCAAGAGTTGATTCCTGGAGTTGAGTGGCATTCTTAAGTGGACGCTCAGAGTTGATTCCTGGAGTTGAGTGGCAATCTTAAGTGGACGCTCAGAGTTGATTCCTGGAGTTGCGGGACTGGAGGAAGGAACTGCAAGGCCCAATATTACTCTGGGTAAACGCACGTCTATATCATGCTTTCTCTCACGCTTCTGCTCTTTACTTCTACCTTTCTCTTAAATGGAACTCCTGCCCCTCTACCACCGACCCTACACTATCTGCATCTCTCCCTCCCTCTCTCGTCCCATGATGGCCTCACATGAGCTCCTTTTTTCCTCAGAACATGGTCTCCCTCTAACTCTCGTGCTGCCAATCACTCCCACAAATCCCATTCCCACCTTCTCTTTCTCACCCTCCTGCTGTTACTCTATCAGGTGACATATCCCCTAACCCTGGCCCCACAACATATCCAATACTTCCCTCTCTCATCCTATCTCCATCGCACATAAATCACCTCCCTGCAAGCCCAGCAACCTCATTCCCATAATCCCTCAGCGCCTGTCCTCTTTCTCCTGCGCCTCTGGAACGCTCGCTCTGTGTGCAACAAACTCACAGCCGTCCATGACCTCTTCCTTTCAAACTCCTTCAACCTCCTAGCTTTAACTGAAACCTGGCTAACTCCCTCTGACACGGCCTCCGTGCTGCTCTCTCACATGGCGGTCTACACTTGAGCCATACCCCCAGACCGGGTGAGAGAAATGGTGGCGGGTCGGAATCCTGCTCTCTCCCACCTGCACCTACCAGCATCTCCCTCCACCCCCATCCCTCTCCTTCTCCTCCTTCGAGACACACTGCATCCACCTGTTTTCTCCTCTGGCTCTCAGGGTGGCAGTCATCTACCACCCACCAGGACCAACCTCCCAGTTCTTTGACCACTTTGCTACCTGGCTTTCTCACTTCCTGTCTTCTAATCTTCCATGCCTAATTCTCGGGGACTTCAACATTCCCATTGATGATCCTTCCGCCCCTGCTGCCTCCAAACTTCTTTCACTCACGTCCTCCCTTGGACTCACACAATCCTCCCTCCTCCCTACCCACCGCGATGGTCACGTATTGACCTTGTCTTTTCCAACCTCTGCTCCATTTCTGAGTTCAAATGTCGCCCTTTCCCCATCTCTGACCACCACCTTCTCTCTTTCAACCTATCTGGACTTCCTAAACACCCTGCTCCCCCACCCCGCACACACACTCGCAGAAATCTACATGCTGTGGACACCCATCAATTCTCCAACCTACTTCACCACCTCCCTCATACCTCATCCTTCACCTGCCCTGATGCTGCCACTAATCACTACAACACTACTCTTATCTCTGCTCTAGACACTCTTGCTCCTCTTCGACTCTGTAAGGCCCCACGCCGCCAGCTTCAGCCCTGGCACACCCTCCAGACACGCTACCTGCAAAGATGCTCCCGCACTGCAGAGCGTGCCTGGAGGAAATCCCGCTCTGAAGCTGATTTTGTTCACTTCAAGTTTATTCTCCGGTCATACACCTCTGCCCTCCACTTGGCCAAACAATCCTTCTTCTCATCTCTTATATCTACGCTGTCCTCCAACCCTAAACGGCTCTGGTCCACCTTCAACACCCTCCTCTACCCACCTGCACCTCCCCCCACAGCTGCCTTCAGCGCTCAAGACCTGGCAGACTACTTCCTCAGTAAAACTCTAACTATCAGAAGCAACATCCCAACACAAGATAGTTATCTGCCACCTCCACTCCCACAGGTCCTCTGCCACCCCTCTGCCCCCCTCTGCCGCTTCCTCCCAGCCACTGAGGAGGAAGTCAATTCCTTATTGTCCTCCTCACATCTCACCACGTGCCCGCTCGACCCCATTCCCTCACATCTAATTCCTCCCTCTCCTCCTCCCTCACCCCTGCTCTCACACACATCTTCAACCTATCTCTCTCCACTGGCTCCTTTCCATCCGCCTTCAAACACGCGCTAGTTACCCCTTTACTAAAGAAACCATCCCTCGATCCCAACTCTCCATCCAACTACCGCCCTGTATCCCTGCTTCCCTTCACATCAAAGCTCTTAGAAAAACTAGTCTTCAACCGCCTCTCCCTCTTCCTGTCCTCCAATTCCCTACTTGACCCCCTGCAATCTGGCTTCCGTCCCCTACACTCAACTGAAACTGCCCTCACCAAAGTCACCAACGACCTCCTAACTGCTAAAAAACACGGCCACTATTCTATTCTCATCCTGCTTGACCTCTCGGCTGCTTTTGACACTGTTGACCACCCCCTCCTTCTACAGACCCTCAACTCTCTGGGTCTCGGTGACACTGCACTCGCTTGGGTTGAATCCTATTTATCCAACAGGTCCTTCTGTGTGTCCTTTGCTGGTAACTCCTCCTCCTTCATTGCCTCTATCTGTTGGTGTACCTCAAGGCTCTGTCCTTGGTCCTCTGCTCTTTTCCATCTACACCTCCTCCCTGGGCAAAATCATCAACAGCTTTGGCTTCAATTACCACCTCTACGCTGATGACACTCAGATCTACCTCTCTACCCCTGATCTCTCTCCCCCTGTCCTTTCAAAAGTCAGTGACTGTTTATCTGGCATCTCCTCCTGGATGGCCTCCCACCACCTAAAGATCAACATGTCAAAGACTGAACTCCTACTTATTCCTCCCTCCAATGCCTCCCCACCTCCTGACTTCTCTATCACGGTGGAGGGTATCACCATTTCCCCATCAAACCAAGTTCGCTGTCTTGGAGTTACACTTGACTCTGCTCTTTCCTTCATCCCCCACATCAAGTCTCTTTCCTCCTCCTGCCGATACCAACTGCGTAATATTTCCAGAATTCGGCCATTTCTTACCGCTGTCACCACTAAACAACTCATACACGCCCTGGTAATCTCCCGACTCGACTATTGCAATAATCTCTTATCTGGCCTCCCTCTGTTCCGCCTCTCCCCCCTACAATCCATCCTGAACGCCTCCGCCAGGCTAATTCACCTCACCCGCCGCTCTGTCTCTGCCACTCCCCTCTGCGAGTCCCTTCACTGGCTCCCCATCCACTGCAGAATTAAGTTCAAAATCCTTATCCTTACCTACAAAACCCTCACTAACTCAGCTCCCCACTACCTGTCCTCACTAATCACCAAATACACCCCAGCCCGCTCCCTAAGGTCAAACAGTGACCTGCGCCTAGCTTCTCCCCGCATCACCTCTTCCCATGATAGACTGCAGGATTTCTCACGCGCAGCCCCCACTCTCTGGAACGCTCTCCCTCGTACTGTCAGACTTTCCCCTAACTTCTCTTCCTTCAAACGCTCCCTTAAAACGTTCCTATTTAGGGAAGCCTACCACCCAACTCACTGACGCAACCATCAATCACTCTCACCTGACAGTCCTCTCCTCCTGTTTCCAACCCCAACCCTCCTAGATTGTGAGTTCCGGGAAAGCGCCGGTTCGTGATCCTTTCCCGGAGCTGGCCGACATCTAGCATGTCGGCCAAGCCTCCGGGAACTCCCCCTGAGGATTGGCGTCATCCTGGAGTTAGGGGGTTCCAATGAACCCCCTATCTCCCGATCCGTGGCAGCTAGGGGTTAATGTTTGATGTCGTTGGATCAGCCAGAGCATGGCCTTTCCAACGATATCAAACATGATAATGAAAAAAGTTTTAAAAAAAAAAATTTAAATAAAATATATTTAAAAAAAAAATCTAAAAATAATAAAGTTTTTTTTTTGTTTGTTTTGTTAATGCAGCAATATTGTTCCCATTTCAATTATAATGTGAACAATGATGCTGCACTAACGATTTTTATTTGCGGTGCGTTTGTTATAAATAGCGACATTTTCCACAAAAAAAATGTAACGGGTCCCCATTTCTAATTTTTTTAACAAGCGCACCCCATACAAAATATAACCGCAAACGCTCGCATGTTAAAATGTGAAAAAAAACACTTTACACATAATAAATTATTGAAAATTCAAATTTTATTGCATTTTTTGTTATAATATACAGACATGACATAACGTATACATATAATAATGACATATTATGAATCTGCACAGTCTGCCGGAAAGAACGATATATAATATGTCTGGGTCATATATCAAAATATGGCTACAAAACGCGGTTAAACAAGAGGAGCGAAAGCGGTAAAAATGACCTCAGCACAGAGGTGTGAAAAGCCTCAGCAGCGAAAGGGTTAAATATCGTGCCTAGGAGGTCCCCATAACCTGCCCGTGAAGTGGCGGATTTGTAGGATGTATAGAAACATTTAAAAAGAAAAAAAATGACATTTCAGATGACGGTAAATGTTTATCCTTTAATCCAGGGGTCTCAAACTCAAATTAGCTGAGGGCCACTAGACAATTTTTCATTTTCCATGGGGGCCGCATGCAAAATTTGAAACTTGTTTTTATTTTATTTATTAAACTGCTTTCTTTTAAAGCAAAGTGTTTTTACTTCAGATCATCTTCTTGTATTTTTGGTACTCTTCTGGTGAATTTTTTTATTTTATTCTGTAACAGACCTCTTCCCTTTCTCTCCATTCTCCTGTCCCTCTGTCCTTCTGTGTCTCTCCCTCTATTACTCTGTCTCCATCCCTCTGTCACTCTGTCTCCTATCCATCAGTCCATGTCTCTGTGTCTCCAGTCCCTGTCACTCTCCCTCGGTCTCCAGTTTGTGTGTCTGTCTCCAGTCCCTGTCACCGGTTTGTGTTTCTCTGTCTCCAGTCCCTGTCACCCTGTCTCCACCTTCTCTTTTTTCAGTTTTTTTCCCTCCTCGGTGTTCTGCTAAATCCTGACCCCCTAATCAGCCTGTCTTCTCCCCCCTCCCCACATCACTCTACTCACCAGGTTTCCCATCGCCTGCTTGCCTGCGGAGGCCTCTGTGTGCAGAGAGCCAGTAGGAAGGGGGCGGAGCCAGCACGCAGGGCCTGTGTGTTTCCTGTAGCAGCTTCACAAATCACTGTGTGGCTCTTCTGCCTGCTCTGCTCTTTCCTTCCAGATTTCACCGCGGCCCGAACAGACAGCCGCAGCAGTGGACCGTGCAAGGGTCCCTCACGGACACCTTGCTGATCCATGTATTCTGCGGGCCATTTGTAACCAGTCGGGCCATTTGTAACCAGGCCGGTACTTTGAGACCCCTGCTTTAATCTATTAATAAACAACTGCTTGGGGCGGCAGCCTGTATGAAAAGAGGAGACGTTTTAGGACACGCAGAACAAGTTTAGAGATTTTTTTGGCTAAGGCTGCTGTCAGACGAGCGTAGTGTTCACGTCCGTGATTGCGCCTAAAAGTACGTCCGTGATAGCATGACAGGAAGCCCATCGGAGCCTGTTACACGAAGTACGTCCGCACTGAACTGCGGACGCACAACGGCCGCGGCCCACGGACGCAAGGCAGGCAAGAACGTACAACCGCTAGAACGGCCGCACAAAGTGCGCTGCGTCCGCAACGTCTGCATAGCTTTGTGTGTAAGTGATGGAACGTGGTCAGACGGACTGCATTTATATGTCCAGCATTTTTCACAGACAAAATGGTTTTGCTTTTTATTTTATTTTCCCTTCTACAAAAATACATCAGTGAATAAACGGACTGTGTGGCCACTACTGTGTCTTCCGTACTGACGTACGTCCGTGTGCACGGACGTACAGTCCGTAGAAATCACGCTCGTCTGACCCTAGCCTAAATTATAGTGAAACTTATGCAGGCTTTGGATGAAAGTAACAACAGGTGCATTAAAATTTGACCTTTGGTGGCAGCTAGTGCCTTCACACCGTAACCCCTCTGAGGTATTGTGGAAGAGTGCAGGGGTGGACACTGCATTCAAATATTAAAATGATTGAAATCTGGTACACGCATCAGTGCACCCAAATATTGGGCCTTTGGTGCCAGCTAGTGCCTTCACAACGTAACCTCTCTGAGGTATTGTGTAAGAGTGCAGGGGTGGAGGTTTTGGTAATGCAGAAGAGATTCCCAATCTATTCAGTTACATCAGCATCAGGGGATTGATAGTTGCTGATCCAGGACTGATTCATTTAAAATGTCAGCCGGTCTACAGAGTCGGTGGACAGACGCACTCTTTTATCTGTGACAAAACCTCCAACGGCACTGAACGTCCTTTCAGAAAGCACGCTGGATGAAGGGCAACCTAGTAGCTGCATAGTATATTGGCTAAATTCTGGCCAGTGATCCAATCTCAACACCCAGTAAGCCAGTGGATCATCTGCTGTAAAGGTTAGGGATGAGCTGTTCGGTTCGATTGGTTCAGAGTTCGATTCGAACATCGCCTGTTCGCGAACTACGAACATTTCCGCGTGTTCACCGCTTGTTCGCCCACGATGCACCACAATGCACTTTTCCACTGGCCTGAAGCTTGTAATTGGCTACAGCCTTGCACCTGACCACAGGTCAGGTGCAAGACAGGTTCAAGACTATGCCTATCACGGCTCAGAGTCCTGATGTCACGTTCAGCCACAATGGCGGTACCTGGCATGCGCCAAGTAGGGCCCAGGTAAGAGGAAAAGCCGCTATACGCAGAGATGCGTGACACAACAATCAGGATAAGGAAATAAACCACAGAAGACACTGGGGACCTCTGCACGGCTAATACCGAAGGAGCCCTATACTGATAGATCGGTCCTTAGAGTGGCCGAATCTGCACTAATGGAAAAGGATACCTTGTAGCCGTGCAGAGTCCTGGGAAAAACACAGACACCTAAAGGAGATATACTCAATAACTTGCAGGGAAGGACTTCAATAAACTAAAGCCGTGGTCTACAGGGATACACAACATATAATACGATAAGCACAGAACCGCTAGGGACTCCCAGAAGAGTGGTCAGTGAATAAGCCAGGGGTCAAAACAAAAACGTATACCTTGAGCCAAAGCGAGAATATAGCACCAGAGAAAATCCGTCAGCCAGGCCAGAGCGTCAATACCAGGAAGTCAATCAGAAACCTAGAACTCAGACAAGGGGGAAACACTGAGCAAGCACTAGGATAGAATAACAGGGAGCTCTCAGGAACAAATCTGTAGCTGAAGTGAACCAGGATGCAAGAGCATGGTGATATGGGCCCATGGCTTTAAATAGGGGAGTAATCAGCCCATATCAACAGCAGAAGCTCAACGAGCAAAGAACTTAACCCCTGAGCTGCATGTCAGGGAAAGCAGCACAGGGAAACACAGACATAAGGAATACAGAGGGCAGGGAGACAGGGTTGGAACGTGACACCTGATTGGGCAAATTTTGCCCAATCATGGGCTCCCAGAGCTAAGTCCCGCAGCACACTATATAAGGCTTCACACAGTGCTTCGTCACGTGTTTTTTGAGAGGAGACTGTTGTGTTAGTGTGTGTTCTCACTGCCAGTCTGCCACCAGCTATTGGGGGTGTCTCAATTCTACAAAATATCTGGGAATTGTTCTAATCTTTGTGTTCTCACTGCCACCAAGTATTTTGGGGGTCTAATTTCTACAAAATATCTGGGAATTGTTCTAATTTTTGGGTTCTCCCTGCCACCAAGTATTTTGGGGGTCTCATTTCTACAAAATATCTGGGAATTGTTCTAATCTTTGTGTTCTCACTGCCACCAAGTATTTTGGGGGTCTCATTTCTACAAAATATCTGGGAATTGTTCTAATCTTTGTGTTCTCACTGCCACAAAGTATTTTGGGGATCTCATTTCTACAAAATATCTGGGAATTGTTCTAATCTTTGTGTTCTCACTGCCACCAACTATTGTGGGGGTCTCATTTCTACAAAATATCTGGGAATTGTTCTAATCTGTGTGTTCTCACTGCCACCAGCAGGTTTGGGGTCTCATTGCTACAAAAACATCTGGGAATTGTTCTAATCTTTGTGTTCTCACTGCCACTAAGTATTTTGGGGTCTCATTTCTACAAAATATCTGGGAATTGTTCTAATTTTTGTGTTCTCACTGCCACCAACTATTGTGGGGGTCTCATTTCTACAAAATATCTGGGAATTGTTCTAATCTGTGTGTTCTCACTGCAACCAACCATTTTGGAGGTCAGTCATTTATACAAAATATCTGGGAATTGTTCTAATCTTTGTGTTCTCACTGCCACCAGCAGTTTTGGAGGTCAGTCATTTAGACAAAATATCTGGGAATTGTTCTAATCTTTGTGTTCTCACTGCCACCAAGTATTTTGGGGGTCTCATTTCTACAAAATATCTGGGAATTGTTCTAATCTTTGTGTTCTCACTGCCACCAGCAATTGTGGGGGTCAGTCATTTATACAAAATATCTAGGAATTGTTCTAATCTTTGTGTTCTCACTGCCACCAAGTATTTTGGGGGTCTCATTTCTACAAAATATCTGGGAATTGTTCTAATCTTTGTGTTCTCACTGCCACCAAGTATTTAGGGGGTCTCATTTCTACAAAACATCTGGGAATTGTTCTAATCTTTCTGTTCTCACTGCCACCAGCAATTGTGGGGGTTTCATTTCTACAAAATATCTGGAAATTGTTCTAATCTGTGTGTTCTCACTGCCACCAGCAGGTTTGGGGGTCTCATTGCTACAAAACATCTGGGAATTGTTCTAATCTTTGTGTTCTCACTGCCACTAAGTATTTTGGGGGTCTCATTTCTACAAAATATCTGGGAATTGTTCTAATCTTTGTGTTCTCACTGCCACAAAGTATTTTGGGGATCTCATTTCTACAAAAATCTGGGAATTGTTCTAATCTTTGTGTTCTCACTGCCACCAACTATTGTGGGGGTCTCATTTCTACAAAATATCTGGGAATTGTTCTAATCTGTGTGTTCTCACTGCAACCAACCATTTTGGAGGTCAGTCATTTATACAAAATATCTGGGAATTGTTCTAATCTTTGTGTTCTCACTGCCACCAGCAGTTTTGGAGGTCAGTCATTTAGACAAAATATCTGGGAATTGTTCTAATCTTTGTGTTCTCACTGCCACCAAGTATTTTGGGGGTCTCATTTCTACAAAATATCTGGGAATTGTTCTAATCTTTGTGTTCTCACTGCCACCAGCAATTGTGGGGGTCAGTCATTTATACAAAATATCTAGGAATTGTTCTAATCTTTGTGTTCTCACTGCCACCAAGTATTTTGGGGGTCTCATTTCTACAAAATATCTGGGAATTGTTCTAATCTTTGTTTCTCACTGCCACCAAGTATTTAGGGGGTCTCATTTCTACAAAACATCTGGGAATTGTTCTAATCTTTCTGTTCTCACTGCCACCAGCAATTGTGGGGGTTTCATTTCTACAAAATATCTGGAAATTGTTCTAATCTGTGTGTTCTCACTGCCACCAGCAGGTTTGGGGGTCTCATTGCTACAAAACATCTGGGAATTGTTCTAATCTTTGTGTTCTCACTGCCACTAAGTATTTTGGGGGTCTCATTTCTACAAAATATCTGGGAATTGTTCTAATCTTTGTGTTCTCACTGCCACAAAGTATTTTGGGGATCTCATTTCTACAAAATATCTGGGAATTGTTCTAATCTTTGTGTTCTCACTGCCACCAACTATTGTGGGGGTCTCATTTCTACAAAATATCTGGGAATTGTTCTAATCTGTGTGTTCTCACTGCCACCAGCAGGTTTGGGGGTCTCATTGCTACAAAACATCTGGGAATTGTTCTAATCTTTGTGTTCTCACTGCCACTAAGTATTTTGGGGGTCTCATTTCTACAAAATATCTGGGAATTGTTCTAATCTTTGTGTTCTCACTGCCACCAACTATTGTGGCGGTCTCATTTCTACAAAATATCTGGGAATTGTTCTAATCTGTGTGTTCTCACTGCAACCAACCATTTTGGAGGTCAGTCATTTATACAAAATATCTGGGAATTGTTCTAATCTTGTGTTCTCACTGCCACCAAGCAGTTTGGAGGTCAGTCATTTAGACAAAATATCTGGGAATTGTTCTAATCTTTGTGTTCTCACTGCCACAAAGTATTTTGGGGGTCTCATTTCTACAAAATATCTGGGAATTGTTCTAATCTTTGTGTTCTCACTGCCACCAGCAATTGTGGGGGTCAGTCATTTATACAAAATATCTAGGAATTGTTCTAATCTTTGTGTTCTCACTGCCACCAAGTATTTTGGGGGTCTCATTTCTACAAAATATCTGGGAATTGTTCTAATCTTTGTGTTCTCACTGCCACCAAGTATTTAGGGGGGTCTCATTTCTACAAAACATCTGGGAATTGTTCTAATCTTTCTGTTCTCACTGCCACCAGCAATTGTGGGGGTTTCATTTCTACAAAATATCTGGAAATTGTTCTAATCTGTGTGTTCTCACTGCCACCCATCAGGGGGTCTCACTGATTTATAGGAGGTTTCTGGGAATTGTAATCTGTTTCTTCTCACTGCCAGCTATCAGGGGGTCCCACATACTTCTAGCAGATTTCTGCGAATTGTAATCTGTGTCTTGTCAATGTTGCCAGCTATCAGGGGGTCCTATCAGGGGGTCTCACTGACTTGTAGGTGGTTTCTGGGTATTGTAATTTGTGTCTTGTCACTGCCACCCATCAGGGGGTCTCACTGTTTTATAGGAGGTTTCTGGGAATTGTAATCTGTGTCTTGTCACTGGCTGCCAGCTATCAGGGTGTCTCACTGAGTTATACCAGAGTTCTAGAAATCTTTAATCTTTATACCAGAGTTGAATCAGAG
>RXON01003061.1:0-24186 GCA_009667805.1 Leptobrachium leishanense
TTTTAACTTTTTCGTATATAAGTAGAATAATATAATTCTAAATCTTGCAGGATTTAAAATTTGTGCAAAAAATTGTTTAAATTTTTGCAATTTTTAAACTGGCCTTTTCTTTCCTTTCATTTAATGAATGGTGGGTACATTGCAACACATGGTCAAGAATCCATTTGGTTTCTTGCACTTTTTTCATCCGTTTTTTCTTTTTAGGATGAGTTGCTGGTTTTTCGGGTCAGGGGTTCCCCATTTTCCTTTTTTCAAGTGGGAAATGTAGCAGCCATAAAGGTATCAATTATGGAAACTAACAAACCATAGTACCTTTGCTGTACCATACTTCTTGGTGCATAGTGGTTGATGGCAGATATATATGCCATGGAACGGGGGACAACCAATTGTTAGGTGAAAGGAAAAGAAAACCGCATTGCCTTTTTAATTATAATGCCTGAATGTGAATATAATGCCTGTATGTGTAAAATAAATGCCTGTATGTTAAATAAATGCCTGTATGTGTATATAATGCCTGTATGTGAATATAATGCCTGTATGTGTTAGCATAAATGCCTGTATGTATATAATGCCTGTATGTGTTATTAATGCCTGTATGTGTAAAATAAATGCCTGTTATGCGTATGTAATGCATGTATGTGTATGTAATGCCAGTATATAGTAAAATCCCCTGTGCATATATAATGCCTGTATATAGTAAAATCCTGTTTTTTACTTTTTCGTATATAAATAGAATAATATAATTCTAAATCTTGCAGGATTTAAAATTTGGTGCAAAAATTTGTTTACAATTTTTGCAATTTTAAGCTGGCCTTTTCTTTCCTTTCATTTAATGAATGGTGGGTACATTGCAACACATGGTCAAGGAATCCATTTGGTTTCTTGCACTTTTTTCATCCGTTTTTTCTTTTTAGGATGAGTTGCTGGTTGTTCGGGTCAGGGGGTCCCCATTTCCCTTTTTTCAAGTGGGAAATGTAGCAGCCATAAAAAATATCAAATTATGGAAACTAACAAACCATAGTACCTTTGCTGTACCATACTTCTTGGTGCATAGTGGTTGATGGCAGATATATATATGCCATGGAACGGGGGACAACCAATTGTTAGGTGAAAGGAAAAGAAAACCGCATTGCCTTTTTTAATTATAATGCCTGTATGTGAATATAATGCCTGTATGTGTAAAATAAATGCCTGTATGTGTATATAATGAATGTATGTGAATATAATGCCTGTATGTGTAAAATAAATGCCTGTATGTGTAAAATAAATGCCTGTATGTGTATATAATGCCTGTATGTGAATATAATGCCTGTATGTGTATATAATGCCTGTATGTGAATATAATGCCTGTATGTGTAGCATAAATGCCTGTATGTGTATATAATGCCTGTTTGTGTATATAATGCCTGTATGTGTAAAATAAATGCCTGTATGCGTATGTAATGCCTGTATGTGTATGTAATGCCAGTATATAGTAAAATCCCCTGTGCATATATAATGCCTGTATATAGTAAAATCCTTTTTCTTTACTTTTTCGTATATAAATAGAATAATATAATTCTAAATCTTGCAGGATTTAAAATTTGTGCAAAAATTTGTTTTAAATTTTTGCAATTTTAAGCTGGCCTTTTCTTTCCTTTCATTTAATGAATGGTGGGTACATTGCAACACATGGTCAAGGAATCCATTTGGTTTCTTGCACTTTTTTCATCTGTTTTTTTTAAGGATGAGTTGCTGGTTGTTCGGGTCAGGGGGTCCCCATTTCCCTTTTTTCAAATGGGAAATGTAGCAGCCATAAAAGATATGAATTATGGAAACTAACAAACCATAGTACCTTTGCTGTACCATACTTCTTGGTGCATAGTGGTTGATGGCAGATATATTATGCCATGGAACGAGGGACAACCAATTGTTAGGTGAAAGAAAAAGAAAAACGCATTGCTTTTTTTAATTATAATGCCTGTATGTGAATATAATGCCTGTATGTGTAAAATAAATGCCTGTATGTGTATATAATGCCTGTATGTGAATATAATGCCTGTATGTGTAGCATAAATGCCTGTATGTGTATATAATGCCTGTATGTGAATATAATGCCTGTATGTGTAAAATAAATGCCTGTATGTGTATGTAATGCCTGTATTGTGTATATAATGCCTGTATCTGTATGTAATGCCAGTATATAGTAAAATCCCCTATGCATATATAATGCCTGTATATAGTAAAATCCTGTTTTTTAACTTTTTCGCATATAAATGGAATAATATAATTCTAAATCTTGCAGGATTTAAAATTTGTGCAAAAATTTGTTTTAAATTTTTGCAATTTTAAGCTGGTCTTTTCTTTCCCTTCATTTAATGAATGGTGGGTACATTGCAACACATGGTCAAGGAATCTATTTGGTTTCTTGCACTTTTTTCATCTGTTTTTTTAAGGATGAGTTGCTGGTTGTTCGGGTCAGGGGGTCCCCATTTCCCTTTTTCAAGTGGGAAATGTAGCAGCCATAAAAGGTTTCAATTATGGAAACTAACAAACCATAGTACCTTTGCTGTACCATACTTCTTGGTGCATAGTGGTTGATGGCAGATATATTATGCCATGGAACGGGGGACAACCAATTGTTAGGTGAAAGGTAAAGAAAACCGCATTGCTTTTATTAATTATAATGCCTGTATGTGAATATAATGCCTGTATGTGTAAAATAAATGCCTGTATGTGTTCATAATGCCTGTATGTGAATAATAATGCCTGTATGTGAATATAATGCCTGTATTGTGTATATAATGCCTGTATGTGTAAAATAAATGCCTGTATGTGTATATAATGCCTGTATGTGAATATAATGCCTGTATGTGTAGCATAAATGCCTGTATGTGTATATAATGCCTGTATGTGAATATAATGCCTGTATTGTGTATATAATGCCTGTATGTGTAAAATAAATGCCTGTATGTGTATGTAATGCCTGTATTGTGTATATAATGCCTGTATCTGTATGTAATGTCAATATATAGTAAAATCCCCTATGCATATATAATGCCTGTATATAGTAAAATCCTGTTTTTTAACTTTTTCGTATATAAATAGAATAATATAATTCTAAATCTTGCAGGATTTAAAATTTGTGCAAAAATTTGTTTTACATTTTTGCAATTTTAAGCTGGCCTTTCTTTCCTTTCATTTAATGAATGGTGGGTACATTGCAACACATGGTCAAGGAATCCATTTGGTTTCTTGCACTTTTCTCATCCGTTTTTTCTTTTTAGGATGAGCTGCTGGTTTTTCGGGTCAGGGGGTCCCCATTTCCCTTTTTTCAAGTGGGAAATGTAGCAGCCATAAAAGGTATCAATTATGGAAACTAACAAACCATAGTACCTTTGCTGTACCATACTTCTTGGTGCATAGTGGTTGATGGCAGATATATTATGCCATGGAACGGGGGACAACCAATTGTTAGGTGAAAGGAAAAGAAAACCGCATTGCCTTTTTTAATTATAATGCCTGTATGTGAATATAATGCCTGTATGTGTAAAATAAATGCCTGTATGTGTATATAATGCCTGTATGTGAATATAATGCCTGTATGTGTAGCATAAATTCCTGTATGTGTAGCATAAATGCCTGTATGTGTATATAATGCCTGTTTGTGTATATAATGCCTGTATTTGTAAAATAAATGCCTGTATGCGTATGTAATGCCTGTATCTGTATGTAATGCCAGTATATAGTAAAATCCCCTATGCATATATAATGCCTGTATATAGTAAAATCCTGTTTTTTAACTTTTTCGTATATAATTAGAATAATATAATTCTAAATCTTGCAGGATTTAAAATTTGTGCAAAAATTTGTTTAAAATTTTTGCAATTTTAAACTGGCCTTTTCTTTCCTTTCATTTAATGAATGTTGGGTACATTGCAACACATGGTCAAGGAATCTATTTGGTTTCTTGCACTTTTTTCATCTGTTTTTTTTAAGGATGAGTTGCTGGTTGTTCGGGTCAGGGGGTCCCCATTTCCCTTTTTTCAAGTGGGAAATGTAGCAGCCATAAAATATATGAATTATGGAAACTAACAAACCATAGTACCTTTGCTGTACCATACTTCTTGGTGCATAGTGGTTGATGGCAGATATATTATGCCATGGAACGGGGGACAACCAATTGTTAGGTGAAAGGAAAAGAAAACCGCATTGCCTTTTTTAATTATAATGCCTGTATGTGAATATAATGCCTGTATGTGTAAAATAAATGCCTGTATGTGTATATAATGAATGTATGTGAATATAATGCCTGTATGTGTAAAATAAATGCCTGTATGTGTAAAATAAATGCCTGTATGTGTATATAATGCCTGTATGTGAATATAATGCCTGTATGTGTATATAATGCCTGTATGTGAATATAATGCCTGTATGTGTAGCATAAATGCCTGTATGTGTTCATAATGCCTGTATGTGTATATAATGCTGTATGTGTAAAATAAATGCCTGTATGCGTATGTAATGCCTGTATGTGTATGTAATGCCAGTATATAGTAAAATCCCCTGTGCATATATAATGCCTGTATATAGTAAAATCCTTTTTTTTTAACTTTTTCGTATATAAATAGAATAATATAATTCTAATCTTGCAGGATTTAAAATTTGTGCAAAAATTTTTTTAAACTTTTGCAATTTTAAGCTGGCCTTTTCTTTCCTTTCATTTAATGAATGGTGGGTACATTGCAACACATGGTCAAGGAATCTATTTGGTTTCTTGCACTTTTTTCATCTGTTTTTTTTAAGGATGAGTTGCTGGTTGTTCGGGTCAGGGGGTCCCCATTTCCTTTTTTCAAATGGGAAATGTAGCAGCCATAAAAGGTATCAATTATGGAAACTAACAAACCATAAGTACCTTTGCTGTACCATACTTCTTGGTGCATAGTGGTTGATGGCAGATATATTATGCCATGGAACGAGGGACAACAATTGTTAGGTGAAAGGAAAAACGCATTGCTTTTTTTAATTATAATGCCTGTATGTGAATATAATGCCTGTATGTGTAAAATAAATGTCTGTATGTGTATATAATGCCTGTATGTGAATATAATGCCTGTATGTGTAGCATAAATGCCTGTATGTGTATATAATGCCTGTATGTGAATATAATGCCTGTATGTGTAAAATAAATGCCTGTATGTGTTCATAATGCCTGTATGTGAATAATAATGCCTGTATGTGAATATAATGCCGGTATTGTGTATATAATGCCTGTATGTGTAAAATAAATGCCTGTATGTGTATATAATGCCTGTATGTGAATATAATGCCTGTATGTGTAGCATAAATGCCTGTATGTGTATATAATGCCTGTATGTGAATATAATGCCTGTATTGTGTATATAATGCCTGTATTGTGTATATAATGCCTGTATGTGTAAAATAAATGCCTGTATGTGTATGTAATGCCTGTATTGTGTATATAATGCCTGTATCTGTATGTAATGCCAATATATAGTAAAATCCCCTATGCATATATAATGCCTGTATATAGTAAAATCCTGTTTTTTAACTTTTTCGTATATAAATAGAATAATATAATTCTAAATCTTGCAGGATTTAAAATTTGTGCAAAAATTTGTTTTACATTTTTGCAATTTTAAGCTGGCCTTTTCTTTCCTTTCATTTAATGAATGGTGGGTACATTGCAACACATGGTCAAGGAATCCATTTGGTTTCTTGCACTTTTTTCATCCGTTTTTTCTTTTTAGGATGAGTTGCTGGTTTTTCGGGTCAGGGGGTCCCCATTTCCCTTTTTTCAAGTGGGAAATGTAGCAGCCATAAAAGGTATCAATTATGGAAACTAACAAACCATAGTACCTTTGCTGTACCATACTTCTTGGTGCATAGTGGTTGATGGCAGATATATTATGCCATGGAACGGGGGACAACCAATTGTTAGGTGAAAGGAAAAGAAAACCGCATTGCCTTTTTTAATTATAATGCCTGTATGTGAATATAATGCCTGTATGTGTAAAATAAATGCCTGTATGTGTATATAATGCCTGTATGTGAATATAATGCCTGTATGTGTAGCATAAATGCCTGTATGTGTATATAATGCCTGTATGTGTATATAATGCCTGTATGTGTAAAATAAATGCCTGTATGCGTATGTAATGCCTGTATGTGTATGTAATGCCAGTATATAGTAAAATCATGTAAAAACATGGTCAAGGAATCATTTGGTTTCTTGCACTTTTTTCATCCGTTTTTTCTTTTTAGGATGAGTTGCTGGTTTTTCGGGTCAGGGGGTCTGTCAGGTTTAATACCTTGCAGGTACTTGCCTTTCAGGTTATGAGCCCAATATGCAGGTCTTGGGGATGCACACAGTTCGTGGGAGAGGAGAATCACACAGGAGGGCTGTGGGACAGGACACAATGAGACCCACAGGTTGGCTGAGGGTGATGGGGAAAGCAGTCCTTGTGTCCAGGTATGAAGGTAGGATAGTTGCTCCTGGGAGAGCAACGTGGGATTAGGGAGGATGGCTGGTTGCTCCTGGGAGAGCGGTGGGATAATAGGTTAAGCAGGTTTCTGGAGCTTGGTCTTGCAGGTCAAAATGCATTGTGGGAAGGTAGGAGGGAACTTTTATTGGTTAGACACATGGGTGTGTCACGTGACCTGAGGTATGTGTGTGTTAGGTGCATTAACTGTTTATTAGCTGGTTCACAGCAGAAGGGCAGCACCTTTCATGCAGCTGCCACTTACATGGATTCACGCAGGAACGGACAGGTACGGTCCTGACAGTACCCCCCTCTTTAGAATCGCACTCTGGGCGATTAAGTGACCGGAACTCCAGCCTGGGTACGCATCTTTCTTTGGCGTCTTCTGGTCTTAGCTTTGGAGTTACTGATCACCTCGGGGGTCTCACTCTGGGTCACGTCACTGGTTGGTAGGTCATTTGCATTTTCTGATGTGCCATCAGAGGTCAGAGGATGCGACGGGGGCTTTGGTGGATGCTGGAGGTCTGCCGGATCTGCAGCGCGGCGGTAGACAGTAGCCAAGGTGTCCTGTACCTGTACCACCAAGGAATTATGGTTGCCCTGGATGTCCTGTACAGTACGGGTGAGTGCTTCCAGCTGGGTTACCAAGGTGGTGACTGCAGCAGCGATCATCAGGACATCACTGGATGAATCGGCATCTCCAGAAACTGGTGCGACAGATGTGGTGGGATCCTCCACGGTGGGTACACGTTCTGGAGGTAGGGGATCCACGCCCGTGGGGTCTTGGGGAACATTGTCACGTAGTGACAGGGTCCATGGAATGTTCATTAGGAGTCATATGCCCACTCCGAGGAGCTATGGGAGGAACGCTGGTAGCACTGGCTATAAAGTGCTGCCTGGGAGTGAATAGGTGTCACAGCAGGTTCAATCTCCATAGGAGGCGATCAAAACATTAAGGTCTGCCTCTCGCACAACTGTCCCATTTGACCCGTAGACAAATCCAGGTGGTAGGGGTTTCAGGGTTATTCTGAGGCCTTCTGGAGACATAATGGTGGCATCTTCCACCGTAAATCCCACATATCCCGCACGCTGACCTGGGGGTCCTTGTGAGCGCCGGGCTGTTTGTGGGTCACAATCATCGGAGTCCTCAGAGTCCCAGACCCCTGGTGCATACTTAATATATGGGGTGATAAGAGGACAAATCTTGCTGGTAGGGAGTAGGTAGTACTGGCCACAAGGTGCTGTCTGGGAGTGATGGGTGTGCTGATTGAAGTCAGAAGCAGTCTCCATCCCATAGAAGGGTCAGACTCCTCAGACACTGGGTATTCTTGTTCCATAGAGTCAGATTCCAGGAATTCTGTGGGTTCTGTCTCCATGGGCAGTACTTCGTCCTCATCTTCCTCAGAGCTAGCTCCCAGGAACAACCGAACGCTTTGGGCACCACAGGTGTGGATCTTTGGGGGTAGGGTTGCGATGTGGGAGGTTTCCTGGGAGTTTATTTTGGGCACTTTCAACTGGCTTTGGCACTGGTGCAGGGCCTTTGGTGCTTTTTTTTTTTTTTTTAATTTCAAAATTTTTTATTGAGAGGTGTTTACAACATAATCACTGTAAATAACATTCAACCATCTCATGAAAGAATCTGGTATGATTGCAGCAGTATCTCTCAAACATTTTTGTAAGGACATGTAAACTATAATAAAATAACATAAAAATAAAGGAAGTACATAAAATAAAAAATAAACTAACAAACAGGGAAGGGAATCTCAGGATCAGCAGGAGAAGGCAATTTCTCTGAAGCAGAGAGTGCACCAGGAGTTCTCCTTAAACCTCGCAGAAAAGTGACCTAGAACCATAATTCTATCAACACTGTAATCACAAACCACACGCCTCATAAATCTTATGAATGTCCCAGATAGCCCATGGGTCATGTTTAGTGGGGCGAAAACCCCATGCCGAGGTAGCTTTGGAGTCGAAGGATCGATATTGTGTTAGTAATGTAGCTATCTGTCTTTGTGTTGGGACAGCGGTCGATTTCCAGTTCCTGGCAATAAGTAACATTGTTGTAGAGACAATTATAAATAACATTCTGAGGTGTGATCGAGGAAGGTGGACCATTCCCAGCAATAGGATCTCCGGTGTGCACTGTATCTGACTGCCCAAGACTTCCGACGCAAGAAGAGATATATCTTTCCATAGTGGTGTTATCAGTGGACAGTGCCACCAGATATGACCCATCGTGCCGGGGCAGACAAACATCTCCAGCAGACGTCCGAAGTGTTTGGGGCAAAACGGCTAATCCTTGAGGGCGTAAGATACCAACAGTATAGAACTTTTCGTTGTGTTTCAATCAGCGTTGCACACCTTGAGGCTCCAGACGAAAACAAATGTGCCATGGCCCATTGCGAGGGGGTAAATTGCATAGAAAGGTCTTTTCCCAAGTGTTGTGAAACTTCCACGATGTTATTCCAGTCGGGGTATTAAGCAATCGATAAAACAACGAGATGGGTTTTGTGGTGGTGTGCGGGTCTAGCCAAAATAGTTCAGTGTCCGAGAGGAGCGGCAATGTGGTACGTAAATTAGATATTACTGCATTGGATTTGAAATAAGAATAGAGTTGCATGTATGACAAAAACATTGAGGATGGTACCTTAAATTTCGTTTGTAAAGTTTGGAAGGACAAGATGTCCGGCAGCGAAAACAGATGGTGTAGGTGCGTGACTCCAGATTGAATCCAGGGCCCCGCTCTAAAGTGAGGCAGCAAGTATGACATTGATGTGAGAGGTGTGGCCATGGATATTGGAGTGTAGTTTTGAAATAAGTGGGCATAACGGTCCCACGCCTTAACATTAAAATCGTGGAGGGTAGGATCTCCGGCAGACGTGGTCTCTTTGTACGAGGCACGAATAATAGGTCGGCCAAAGTGTGTCCGGGAATAAAAGTATATTCCACTACCAGCCATTGAGGCATAGGGTGGGTGTGAACCAGTTCAGCTAGTGATGCCAAACATGTGGCCCAATAATAGTTATGTATGTGGGTAACGTTAAGGCCTCCATCTCTATGGCGGTAATACAATAGTTTTTTCGGTATTCTGGGCCTTTTATGATTCCAAATATATCTCATTATGATAGATTGTAAGGTATCTAGGAAGGACGTGGGCAGCTGCATGGGGAGGGTACGAAAAACGTATAAAATCTTTGGTAACACCATCATCTTCACCGCCGCCATCCTGCCCAACCATGAGATCTCCCGAAGTCTCCAGTGATATAACTGTGATTTCACCTCTGACAGTAATCTATCATAATTATAATTAAACAGTTTTTCCGGAGTACTAGCTATTTTAAGACCCAGGTACACAATATAATCAGTTCGCCAGTCAAACTTATAACTGGCTCGAAGGGCTTCCAGGTGGTGATGGGATATATTAATCGGGAGTGCTTGGGTTTTTAATATGTTCACCAAATGATATGAAACCTGACTATACAAGTCTAACTCTTGTTGGAGGGAAGGGAGAGAACAATCCGGGTCAGTCAAGGTTAGAAGGATATCGTCCGCGTATAGGTTGAGTTTATAAGTCACCGGGCCTGCCTGTATTCCACAAATGGAATCATTTTGTCGTATGGCCTGCGCCAAAGGCTCCAAAACCAGGGCATATAATAGTGGGGAAAGTGGGCATCCCTGCCTTGTCCCATTAGTTATTACAAATTCCTCCGACACAAACCCGCTGCAGAGTACCTTAGCAGAGGGAGAATCATACAGAGCCTGTACCGCAGTTATAAAGGAGGGTGGAAATCCGAACTTGTGTAAAACTCGATACAGAAAGTTCCAGTGAACCCTGTCAAAGGCTTTTTCTGCGTCCAAGGACAGAATCAAGCTTGAAGAGTCCCCACGTCCCATCAGGCCAAGTAAATTAACCAGTTTTTTAGTGCTGTCAGCTCCTTGTCGCCTTGATATAAACCCTACCTGATCTAGACCTATTAGAGTGGGAAGAATATATTGAAGTCGGTTGGCCAGTATTTTGCTGAATATTTTAACATCTATATTAAGCAAAGAGATAGGGCGTAGGTTAGGGCAACAGTCAAGGAATTTTACCCGGTTTGGGCAAGGTAATAATGTGTGCTCTCAACATGTCTACAGGGAAGGAGCCACCCTCCCACGCTTCGTCAAAGCCCGCACTTAAATGTGGTACTAGTTGGGAAGCGAAGGTGGAGTAATACAATCCCGTCAGTCCATCAGGGCCCGGGGACTTACGTTTTGGGAGGTTTTTAATAGCCTTCAGAATGTCTTCTGTCATTATGGGTGTGGTTAAACTTGCAATATGTGTCTGGGACAACGAAGGAAGATGAACCCGCTCCAGGTATGTATCTATATCTGCCACTGTAGGGCAATGGACTGTCTGTTTCGCATCCAAATTATATAGACTTTCATAATAGGTGGCAAATTCATTCGCTATAATTTTGGGGTCATAAATAGGTCCAGCGGGGGATTTAAGTGTAATTTGTTTACGGGGCGTGTTAACTGGTTGAAGTTTGCGAGCTAAGAATCTACCAGGTTTGTTTCGAAGAGCGTAATACATAGCATTGCGCTTGGTCAATGCCTTGAAATAGCTCTCCGCCTCCAAATCTCTCAACAGACCCATTGTGGAATCTATAGTTTCTATTATTTCTTGAGACGGGGCTGTTTTATTGCGCGTGTCTAGGTCTTGTAATTTAGTAAGTAGGTCCAGTCTTCGTGATACATATTGCTTCCTAAGATGAGTCGCCCATTTTATACATTCCCCTCTTATTACAGCCTTATGGGCTTGCCAGATAGTAAGGCGGTTGACATCAGGCGTCACGCTTTCTTTAAAATAGTTATCTAAGGCTGCTTGTATAGCTATTCGCGCCGGTTCATGGAGTAAAAGGTCGTCTCGAAGTCGCCAAGGGGGCCTGGCAGAAGTCTGATAAGCGTCGCCTAACGTCAATATCACTGGAGAATGGTCAGACCAAGTAAGGGGCAGTATAGTGCAGTCTATTGTGTATGGAAGGGCTGAACCCGCTATCAGAAAATAATCTATTCTAGAATAGCTATTGTGGACTCTTGATCGAAATGTATAATCCCGTTCGGTGGGGTGAAGGAGACGCCACGCGTCGTAAAGATTATATCTATTTAACAATTGGCGAAATCTCTGGGAGGAGGTCCCATGCTGTCTACAAGTAACCGTGGACGAACGGTCTTTTAAGGGATCTAGTCCCATGTTTAAGTCTCCACAGATTACCAGAGTGCCCGATTGAATATCCGTTACCTTTTGCAAGACCTGGGACAGAAACTGAGATTGGGCAGCGTTGGGAGCATAAATGGACACCAGAGTATAATTCTCGAGTTTATCGTACAGACTAATATTATGTAACGACCTTTCGGGTCTTTAAGGATACGGTGCATTTGGAATGCCACTCTATTGTGAATCAACAGGGTGACCCCTCTTGCTTTAGTTTTGAACGTGGAGTGATATTGTGTTAGGTATTGGGGGGTATATAGCTTGGGATGATCCAGACGGCGAAAATGCGTCTCTTGAAGACATACAATATCTGCATCATGAGCTCGGAGATCTCGATATAAAGAGTGCCTTTTTACGGGCATATTTAAGCCCTTAACATTAAAGGTTAATACTTTCATAGATTTTCCATTAAGTGCGTCATGGAACGGGGATTGACGAGGCCAGGGGGCTTCGTATTTATGGGGCATTGCACCATGTGGGCGGGATATAAGAACCAGTCACATTGAAAACATAAGTCCTGAGATTGAAAAAGGGAGCAAAAACAAATAAATAACATTCCAAGAATAAAGAACAACCATCGCGTTGTACCATTGTAGCTCAGAAACAAAACACGTAAACAAAACATTATATACAAACCCAGAAGGGTACATCTCCTGTGAAAAGTCCCGAATTCGGGTACACTTCTCAGACTCCTCAGCCGAGGAGGGAGAGTTGGGTACGGAGGGCCAGACCCGCACACTGCACACCAAGCGGTCCCCTTGGCATTTTGGCCCACTCACCAACCCGGGGGAGGAGGGTTGAATGGTCCTCTGGCAGGTAAAGCAACGGAGTCTCGGAGATCTTGCAGAGACCAGGTAAAAGATTATTGGAGGAGCCAGACATTGAAATTGGAAATGGGCAACATGACCCAGGGTCAACAAGTCAGCGTTTGTGCCACTCCGGATCCAACCGACGAGGCGCTGTTTGTCTCCTGGGCTGGGGAGGATGATCTCCAAAACCCCAGTCACGAAGCAGCTTGTCACCTTCCTCCACAGAAACCGCCACATGGACAGTGCCATTGCGTGAGATCAGCAGTTTAGTCGGGAAACCCCATCTATAGCCGGTGTTATTATTTCGAAGTACGTCGTGATGTGTTTAAAATCCCTCCGCTGCTGAAGAGTAGCCTTGGACAGGTCAGGGTATACAGATATGTGGTCGTATTCGGGTTGTAGCGCCCCTGGGTCCCGTAAAGCTCGCAGTATATCCTCACGTGGTTTAAAATAATGGAGGCGCAGGAGAACGTCACGAGGGGCTTTCGTCGGGGCTGATGGAGGTTTCGGCAGACGGTGTATGCGGTCAAATAACAACGAATCTGGCGTAGCATCTGGGAGTAAGCTCTGAAACAAATCTGTCACGTAGGAAGTAAGTTGGGATGAGGTGACAGAATCCGGGACGCCGCGTATTTTTAAATTATGGCGTCGCGAGCGGTCTTCCATATCTGCCAATTTTAACAAAGTCACCTTAAGTTTTTCCTCCAGAGTTTCAACTTGTTCAGCCATGGTATTGTGGGCATCTGCAAACTCAGACATCTTCGTTTCCAGTCTGTCTGTTCTCTCACCAATTTCCTTAATGTCGCTGCGGATTGCTGTCGCCACTGCATCCAGCCGAGCTGTTAGAGTTGCGGAGAGGTCTCCAAGCATGTCAGCCATACGGGACATAAGTGCTTCCAGATTTGGAGTAGCTGGTGTTGCGGCGCTCCCTGTCTCCATCGCGCTAGGGGAAGCTGGAGAGGAGCCGCCGCCATCTTGGGAGGCCGCTGATTCCTTCAGTTTGGTGGCGCGCGGCGTAAAAAACTCGGTTTTTCCTGCTTTTTTTCCCCCTTTGGAGGTAGCCATGGTGGGCAGTACTAGTTCCCCCCCGAAATCGAGCGAGTGGGGGCCGATTCGCTTATTTAGTCCGCTGATTTAGAGGATCCGGTGCAGGAGCTCTGCTCTCACACGTCCTCCATGTGCTGCGGTTAGGCCACGCCCCCCAGGCTTTGGTGCTTTAACAGCCCTGGGCTTAAGTGGGCAGGCACGGTAGCTTTCAACCGGTTAGAGATGGTGGGTGCAAGGCTTGGTTACTTACAGGGTTTAGCCACTGCAGGCCAGGCTTGGAATTGCTGCAGGCTTAGGCCCTTGTTTCTATTATGCCTTTGGTTCGCTTACGCGGGGCAGCGTGATCTTGACATGGGAGCGTACTTCTTGGCATAGTGGAATCTTTGCAGACCTTTGCCAGGGATTTCCTTCTTGGGTGGTCTTATCGGGCAGTCTACCAAGAAATGGTTGGAACCCCCACAGTACAGGCAGAGATTGAGGGTCTGCCTTCTGGTACGCTCCTCTGGTGACAGGGATCACGTTTCTTCCCAGCAGGAGTACGCACCTTAGTGGAGGAGTCCCATATGGTTTGCAACAGCTCCTTCATGAGGGTGGACAGGTGCTGGAATAAGTCCTGGAAAGTTCTCTGAATCACCTCCATTACAGCGTGCATTACTGAGGACTAATTTTCTACTGGCTTCATTGTAATGTCAGGTTTAATACCTTGCAGGTACTTGCCTTTCAGGTTATGAGCCCAATATGCAGGTCTTGGGGATGCACACAGTTCGTGGGAGAGGAGAATCACACAGGAGGGCTGTGGGACAGGACACAATGAGACCCACAGGTTGGCTGAGGGTGATGGGGGAAAGCAGTCCTTGTGTCCAGGTATGAAGGTAGGATAGTTGCTCCTGGGAGAGCAACGTAGGATTAGGGAGGATGGCTGGTTGCTCCTGGGAGAGCACGGTGGGATAATAGGTTAAGCAGATTTCTGGAGCTTGGTCTTGCAGGTCTTGTTCATAAGAACAGGAGACAACAATGAAGCATTGTGGGAAGGTAGGAGGGAACTTTTATTGGTTAGACACATGGGTGTGTCACGTGACCTGAGGTATCTGTGTGTTAGGTGCATTAACTGTTTATTAGCTGGTTCACAGCAGAAGGGCAGCACCTTTCATGCA
Source organism: Leptobrachium leishanense (assembly GCA_009667805.1). Taxonomy (NCBI): domain Eukaryota; kingdom Metazoa; phylum Chordata; class Amphibia; order Anura; family Megophryidae; genus Leptobrachium; species Leptobrachium leishanense. Next base: position 14,747 of record RXON01003061.1, read on the forward strand.
GCTGCCACTTACATGGATTCACGCAGGAACGGACAGGTACGGTCCTGACAGGTCCCCATTTCCCTTTTTTCAAGTGGGAAATGTAGCAGCCATAAAAGGTATCAATTATGGAAACTAACAACCATAGTACCTTTGCTGTACATAACTTCTTGGTGCATAGTGGTTGATGGCAGATATATTATGCCATGGAACGGGGGACAACCAATTGTTAGGTGAAAGGAAAAGAAAACCGCATTGCCTTTTTTAATTATAATGCCTGTATGTGAATATAATGAGTGTATGTGTAAAATAAATGCCTGTATGTGTAAAAAAAATGCCTGTATGTGTATATAATGCCTGTATGTGAATATAATGCCTGTATGTGTAGCATAAATGCCTGTATGTGTATATAATGCCTGTATATGTATATAATGCCTGTATGTGTAAAATAAATGCCTGTATGCGTATGTAATGCATGTATGTGTATGTAATGCCAGTATATAGTAAAATCCCCTGTGCATATATAATGCCTGTATATAGTAAAATCCTGTTTTTTAACTTTTTCGTATATAAATAGAATAATATAATTCTAAATCTTGCAGGATTTAAAATTTGTGCAAAAATTTGTTTTAAATTTTTGCAATTTTAAGCTGGCCTTTTCTTTCCTTTCATTTAATGAATGGTGGGTACATTGCAACACATGGTCAAGGAATCCATTTGGTTTCTTGCACTTTTTTCATCTGTTTTTTTTAAGGATGAGTTGCTGGTTGTTCGGGTCAGGGGGTCCCAAATTCCCTTTTTTCAAGTGGGAAATGTAGCAGCCATGAAAGGTATCAATTATGGAAACTAACAAACCATAGTACCTTTGCTGTACCATACTTCTTGGTGCATAGTGGTTGATGGCAGATATATTATGCCATGGAACGAGGGACAACCAATTGTTAGGTGAAAGGAAAAGAAATACGCATTGCCTTTTTTAATTATAATGCCTGTATGTGAATATAATGCCTGTATGTGTAGCATAAATGCCTGTATGTGTATATAATGCCTGTATGTGAATATAATGCCTGTATGTGTAAAATAAATGCCTGCATGTGTATGTAATGCCAGTATATAGTAAAATCCCCTATGCATATAAAATGCCTGTATATAGTAAAATCCTGTTTTTTAACTTTTTCGTATATAATTAGAATAATATAATTCTAAATCTTGCAGGATTTAAAATTTTGCAAAAATTTGTTTAAAATTTTTGCAATTTTAAACTGGCCTTTTCTTTTCTTTCCTTTCATTTAATGAATGGTGGGTACATTGCAACACATGGTCAAGGAATCCATTTGGTTTCTTGCACTTTTTTCATCCGTTTTTCTTTTTAGGATGAGTTGCTGGTTTTTCGGGTCAGGGGGTCCCCATTTCCCTTTTTTCAAGTGGAAAATGTAGCAGCCATAAAAGGTATCAATTATGGAACTAACAAACCATAGTACCTTTGCTGTACCATACTTCTTGGTGCATAGTGGTTGATGGCAGATATATTATGCCATGGAACGGGGGACAACCAATTGTTAGGTGAAAGGAAAAGAAAACCGAATTGCCTTTTTTAATTATAATGCCTGTATGTGATATAATGGCTGTAATGGAATATAATGCCTGTTATGTGTAGCATAAATGCCTGTATGTGTATATAATGCCTGTATGTGTATATAATGCCTGTATGTGTAAAATAAATGCCTGTATGCGTATGTAATGCCTGTATGTGAATAATAATGCCTGTATGTGTAGCATAAATGCCTGTATGTGAATATAGCCTGTATTGTGTATATAATGCCTGTATGTGTAAAATAAATGCCTGTATGTGTATATAATGCCTGTATGTGAATATAATGCCTGTATGTGTAGCATAAATGCCTGTATGTGTATATAATGCCTGTATGTGAATATAATGCATGTATGTGTAGCATAAATGCCTGTATGTGTATATAATGCCTGTATGTGAATATAATGCCTGTATTGTGTATATAATGCCTGTATGTGTAAAATAAATGCCTGTATGTGTATATAATGAATGTATGTGAATATAATGCCTGTATGTGTAAAATAAATGCCTGTATGTGTAAAATAAATGCCTGTATGTGTATATAATGCCTGTATGTGAATATAATGCCTGTATGTGTATATAATGCCTGTATGTGAATATAATGCCTGTATGTGTAGCATAAATGCCTGTATGTGTATATAATGCCTGTTTGTGTATATAATGCCTGTATGTGTAAAATAAATGCCTGTATGCGTATGTAATGCCTGTATGTGTATGTAATGCCAGTATATAGTAAAATCCCCTGTGCATATATAATGCCTGTATATAGTAAAATCCTTTTTTTTAACTTTTTCATATATAAATAGAATAATATAATTCTAAATCTTGCAGGATTTAAAATTTGTGCAAAAATTTGTTTTAAATTTTTGCAATTTTAAGCTGGCCTTTTCTTTACTTTCATTTAATGAATGGTGGGTACATTGCAACACATGGTCAAGGAATCCATTTGGTTTCTTGCACTTTTTTCATCTGTTTTTTTTAAGGATGAGTTGCTGGTTTTTCGGGTCAGGGGGTCCCCATTTCCCTTTTTTCAAGTGGGAAATGTAGCAGCCATAAAAGGTATCAATTATGGAAACTAACAAACCATAGTACCTTTGCTGTACCATACTTCTTGGTGCATAGTGGTTGATGGCAGATATATTATGCCATGGAACGGGGGACAACCAATTGTTAGGTGAAAGGAAAAGAAAACCGAATTGCCTTTTTTAATTATAATGCCTGTATGTGAATATAATGCCTGTATGTGTAAAATAAATGCCTGTATGTGTAAAATAAATGCCTGTATGTGTATATAATGCCTGTATGTGAATATAATGCCTGTATGTGTAGCATAAATGCCTGAATGTGATTATCATGCCTGTATGTGAATATAATGCCTGTATGTGTAAAATAAATGCCTGTATGTGTAAAATAAATGCCTGTATGTGAATAATAATGCCTGTATGTGTAGCATAAATGCCTGTATGTGAATATAATGCCTGTATTGTGTATATAATGCCTGTATGTGTAAAATAAATGCCTGTATGTGTATATAATGCCTGTATTGTGTATATAATGCCTGTATCTGTATGTAATACCAATATATAGTAAAATCCCCTATGCATATATAATGCCTGTATATAGTAAAATCCTGTTTTTTAACTTTTTCGTATATAAATAGAATAATATAATTCTAAATCTTGCAGGATTTAAAATTTGTGCAAAAATTTGTTTAAAATTTTTGCAATTTTAAACTGGCCTTTTCTTTTCTTTCCTTTCATTTAATGAATGGTGGGTACATTGCAACACATGGTCAAGGAATCCATTTGGTTTCTTGCACTTTTTTCATCCGTTTTTTCTTTTTAGGATGAGTTGCTGGTTTTTCGGGTCAGGGGGTCCCCATTTCCCTTTTTTCAAGTGGGAAATGTAGCAGCCATAAAAGGTATCAATTATGGAAACTAACAAACCATAGTACCTTTGCTGTACCATACTTCTTGGTGCATAGTGGTTGATGGCAGATATATCATGCCATGGAACGGGGGACAACCAATTGTTAGGTGAAAGGAAAAGAAAACCGAATTGCCTTTTTTAATTATAATGCCTGTATGTGAATATAATGCCTGTATGTGTAAAATAAATGCCTGTATGTGTATATAATGCCTGTATGTGTAAAATAAATGCCTGTATGCGTATGTAATGCATGTATGTGTATGTAATGCCAGTATATAGTAAAATCCCCTGTGCATATATAATGCCTGTATATAGTAAAATCCTGTTTTTTAACTTTTTCGTATATAAATAGAATAATATAATTCTAAATCTTGCAGGATTTAAAATTTGTGCAAAAATTTGTTTTAAATTTTTGCAATTTTAAGCTGGCCTTTTCTTTCCTTTCATTTAATGAATGGTGGGTAGATTGCAACACATGGTCAAGGAATCCATTTGGTTTCTTGCACTTTTTTCATCTGTTTTTTTTAAGGATGAGTTGCTGGTTGTTCGGGTCAGGGGGTCCCCATTTCCCTTTTTTCAAGTGGGAAATGTAGCAGCCATAAAAGGTATCAATTATGGAAACTAACAAACCATAGTACCTTTGCTGTACCATACTTCTTGGTGCATAGTGGTTGATGGCAGATATATTATGCCATGGAACGAGGGACAACCAATTGTTAGGTGAAAGGAAAAGAAAAACGCATTGCCTTTTTTAATTATAATGCCTGTATGTGAATATAATGCCTGTATGTGTAAAATAAATGCCTGTATGTGTATATAATGCCTGTATGTGAATATAATGCCTGTATGTGTAGCATAAATGCCTGTATGTGTATATAATGCCTGTATGTGAATATAATGCCTGAATGTGATTATAATGCCTGTATGTGAATATAATGCCTGTATGTGTAAAATAAATGCCTGTATGCGTATGTAATGCATGTATGTGTTTGTAATGCCAGTATATAGTAAAATCCCCTGTGCATATATAATGCCTGTATATAGTAAAAACCTGTTTTTTAACTTTTTCGTATATAAATAGAATAATATAATTCTAAATCTTGCAGGATTTAAAATTTGTGCAAAAATTTGTTTTAAACTTTTGCAATTTTAAGCTGGCCTTTTCTTTCCTTTCATTTAATGAATGGTGGGTACATTGCAACACATGGTCAAGGAAGCCATTTGGTTTCTCGCACTTTTTTCATCCGTTTTTCTTTTAGGATGAGTTGCTGGTTTTTCGGGTCAGGGGGTCCCCATTTCCCTTTTTTCAAGTGGGAAATGTAGCAGCCATAAAAGGTATCAATTATGGAAAGTAACAAACCATAGTACCTTTGCTGTACCATACTTCTTGGTGCATAGTGGTTACTGGCAGATATATTATGCCATGGAACAGGGGACATCCAATTGTTAGGTGAAAGGATAAGAAAACCGCATTGCCTTTTTAATTATATTTTGGAATAATTGATATTACTGGAAATATCAAATGTTTAAAAGACACAACTTTAAATGCAGTTATCATTTGAGATTGTAATTCTAAACAAACTAAAGCGCCAAAATCGATACTGAATTGATATTGAAAGTCTAGATTTATAAAATAATGTAGTGTGTAAAAACTTGTATTAAGATTGAGAAGGAAAATGTACACTCTATATTGAAAGTGACTTTATAGTTCTCTAAGGTGGTACATGGATAAAAAGGGATGTAAATGCTCAATGATAATGAACTTCATGGCATTAACATGTTTTCATTTTGCGCCTTCGTTCCTTCTAATTCAGGGTGTCTGCAACCTTAAACACTCAAGAGACCAGAATATATATAATAATCCACAAGTCCCCACATATCTAAATTAAAAATCCCCAGTCCCCACCTATATAAATTAATAATTCCCAGTCACAACATATATAAATTAAAAATCCCCAAGTCCCACGTATATAAATTGATAATTCCCAGTCACAACATATATAAATTAAAAATCCCCAGTCCCCACCTATATAATTAATAATTTCCAGTCACAACAGATATAAATGAAAAAAACACTCAAAGGGCCCCACATATGTAATAATCCACAAGTCCCCACATATATAAATTAAAAATCCCCAAGTCCCCACATATATAAATTGATAATTCCCAGTCACAACATATATAAATTAAAAATCCCCAGTCCCCACCTATATAAATTAATAATTTACAGTCACAACAGATATAAATGAAAAAAACACTCAAAGGGCCCCCCACATATGTAATAATGCACAAGTCCCCACATATATAAATTAAAAATCCCCTGTCCCCACATATATAAATTAATAATTCCAAGTCACAAAATATATAATTTAAAAACCCCCATTTTTTTATTTATACATGTGGGAACTGGGGATTATTAATTTGCATATGTGGGGACTGGGCATTATTTATTTGTACATGTGGTTACTGGCGATTATTGAATTATAAATGTGTGGACCTGGGGATTACAAATTTATAGATGTGGAGACCTGGGGATTAGTAATTTATACATGTGGGGATGGGAATTATTAATTTATATATGTGGGGACTTGGGGATTATTATATGAGCGAGGAGCTAGGGATTATTCATTTATATTTGCGGGAACCTGAGTATTAATAATTAATATATGTGGAGACCTGGTGATTTTTTATTTCTATATGTGGGGTTTGAGGATTAATTATTCCCAGTCTCAACATGTATAAATTAAAAAACACTCAAATAGCCCCACATATATAATAATCCCCAAATCCCCACATATATAAATTAATAATCCTACTCCCCACATCTATAAATTTGTAATCCCCAGGTCCCCACATTTATAAATTAATAATCACCAGTAACCACATGTATAAATTAAAAATCCCCAGTCCCCACATGTATAAATAAATAATCCCCAGTCGCCACATATATATGTTGTGACTAGGATTTATTAATTTACAATATGTGGCGACTGGGGATTATTTATTTATACATGTGGGGACTGGGGATTTTTTATTTATAAATGTGGGGACCTGGGAATTACAAATTTATAAATGTGAAGACCTGGGGATTACTAATTTATACATGTGGAGAGTAGGAATTATTAATTTATACATGTGGGGATTTGGGATCATTATATATGTGGGGCTATTTGAGTGCTTTTGAATTTATATATGTCGTGACTGGAATTATTAATCCTCAATCCCCACATATATAAATAAAAAATCACCAGGTCTCCACCTATATTAATTAATAATCCTCAGGTTCCCGCAAATATAAATGAATAATCCCTAGCTCCTCGCTCATATAATAATCCCCAAGTCCCCACATATATAAATTAATAATTCCCATCCCCACATGTATAAATTACTAATCCCCAGGACTCCACATCTATAAATTTCTAATCCCCAGGTCCCCACATTTATAATTCAATAATCGCCAGTAACCACATGTACAAATAAATAATGCCCAGTCCCCACATATGCAAATTAATAATCCCCAGTCCCCACATGTATAAATAAAAAAATGGGGGTTTTTAAATTATGTATTTTGTGACTGGGAATTATTAATTTATATATGTGGGGACTGGGGATTTTTAATTTATATATGTGGGGACTTGTGGATTATTACATATGTGGGGGGCCCTTTGAGTGTTTTTTTCATTTATATCTGTTGTGACTGGAAATTATTAATTTATATAGGTGGGGACTGGGGATTTTTAATTTATATATGTTGTGACTGGGAATTATCAATTTATATATGTGGGGACTTGGGGATTTTTAATTTATATATGTTGTGACTGGGAATTATTAATTTATATAGGTGGGGACTGGGGATTTTTAATTTAGATATGTGGGGACTTGTGGATTATTATATATATCTGGGTCTCTTTGAGTGTTTAAGGTTGCAGACACCCTGAATTAGAAGGAACGAAGGCGCAAAATGAAAACATGTTAATGCCATGAAGTTCATTATCATGAGCATTTACATCCCTTTTTATCCATGTACCACCTTAGAGAACTATAAAAGTCACCCTCAATATAGAGTGTACATTTTCCTTCTCAATCTTAATACAAGTTTTTACACACTACATTATTTTATAAATCTAGACTTTCAATATCAATTCAGTATCGATTTTGGCGCTTTAGTTTGTTTAGAATTACAATCTCAAATGATAACTGCATTTAAAGTTGTGTCTTTTAAACATTTGATATTTCCAGTAATATCAATTATTCCAAAATATAATAAAAAAGTTAATGCGGTTTTCTTATCCTTTCACCTAACAATTGGATGTCCCCTGTTCCATGGCATAATATATCTGCCAGTAACCACTATGCACCAAGAAGTATGGTATAGCAAAGGTACTATGGTTTGTTACTTTCCATAATTGATACCTTTTATGGCTGCTACATTTCCCACTTGAAAAAAGGGAAATGGGGACCCCCTGACCCGAAAAACCAGCAACTCATCCTAAAAAGAAAAAACGGATGAAAAAAGTGCAAGAAACCAAATGGATTCCTTGACCATGTGTTGCAATGTACCCACCATTCATTAAATGAAAGGAAAGAAAAGGCCAGCTTAAAATTGCAAAAATTTTAAACAAATTTTTGCACAAATTTTAAATCCTGCAAGATTTAGAATTATATTATTCTATTTATATACGAAAAAGTTAAGAAACAGGATTTTACTATATACAGGCATTATATATGCATAGGGGATTTTACTATATATTGGCATTACATACAGATACAGGCATTTATTTTACACATACAGGCATTATATTCACATACAGGCATTATAATCACATTCAGGCATTATAATTAAGAAAGGCAATGCGGTTTTCTTTTCCTTTCACCTAACAATTGGTTGTCCCCCGTTCCATGGCATAATATATCTGCCATCAACCACTATGCACCAAGAAGTATGGTACAGCAAAGGTACTATGGTTTGTTAGTTTCCATAATTGATACCTTTTATGGCTGCTACATTTCCCACTTGAAAAAAGGGAAATGGGGACCCCCTGACCCGAAAAACCAGCAACTCATCCTAAAAAGAAAAAACGGATGAAAAAAGTGCAAGAAACCAAATGGATTCCTTGACAATGTGTTGCAATGTACCCACCATTCATTAAATGAAAGGAAAGAAAAGGCCAGATTAAAATTGCAAAAATTTAAAACAAATTTTTGCACAAATTTTAAATCCTGCAAGATTTAGAATTATATTATTCTATTTATATACGAAAAAGTTAAAAAACAGGATTTTACTATATACAGGCATTATATATGCATAGGGGATTTTACTATATACTGGCATTACATACAGATACAGGCATTATATACACAATACAGGCATTACATACACATACAGGCATTTATTTTACACATACAGGCAATTGAGCTTGGGAAGCCTTCTAAGTGAAGTCTTCAAAGTGAGCACTTACAGGAGATCTTCTGGTGAGTGATTTAGATTTTTGTTTCAAACAGATCTTTTCTATTCATCTTAAGGTTTCAAGTTAGGTCTGGTGAGTAAATTAGGTTAGGCTGGTGACTCATTTTCATACTGATTAGCATACAATTGGAATCAATTGGGTGGTATTTGCTTTTGGTTTAGCTTGTCCACTCCTTGCTGGGGGAGGTGTTCTTAGGTGATTATATAAAGCTTGTGGAATATTAGCTTGGTCTAATTGAGCTTGGGAAGCATTCTAAGTGAAGTTTTCAAAGTGAGCACTTACAGGAGATCTTCTGGTGAGTGATTTAGATTTTTGTTTCAAACAGATCTTTTCTATTCATCTTAAGGTTTCAAGTTAGGTCTGGTGAGTAAATTAGGTTAGGCTGGTGACTCATTTTCATACTGATTAGCATACAATTGGAATCAATTGGGTGGTATTTGCTTTTGGTTTAGCTTGTCCACTCCTTGCTGGGG
>RXON01003062.1:0-22034 GCA_009667805.1 Leptobrachium leishanense
GAGAGGACGCTGGAAGCGGGACCGCCATCGCTGATGAGCTAAGGGCCGATGTCGGTGAGTATGTGTAGGCAACATCCTCTTACATTGGCCCGGAGCTCCAGCGGTGACCGTCCTCGCGGCTGTCGCTGGCTGCTCGGCTGGCCTCTAGGCTTAGGCGAGTCCCTGGGCTCGGCTGGGCCTTTAGGCCCAAGCCAAGTCGGGGGCTCGCCTGAGCCTGGAGGCCAGCCTAAGCAGCCTGCTCGGCCAGAGGAAGTCACCGCTGGAGCTCAGGGCCGATTTAGGGGAGTACGTTTTTGGGAACTTGGCCCTGAGCTCCAGCGGTAACCGTCCTCCGGCTGTCGCTGGCTGCTCGGCCGGCCTCTAGGCTTAGGCGAGTCCCCGGCTCGGCTGGGCCTGTAGGCCGAAGCCAAGCCGGGGGCTCGCCTGAGCCTGGAGGCGGCCTAGCAGCCTGCTCGGCCGGAGGAGGTCACCGCTGGAGCTCAGGGCCGATTTAGGGGAGGTATGTTGTGGAACTTCGCCCTGAGCTCCAGCGGTGACCGTCCTCCGGCTGTCGCTGGCTGCTCGGCCGGCCTCTAGGCTTAGGCGAGTCCCCGGCTCGGCTGGGCCTGTAGGACCAAACCAAGCCGGGGGCTCGCCTGAGCCTGGAGGCCGGCCTAGCAGCCAGCGACAGCCGGAGGACGGTCACCGCTGGAGGATCGGGGCTTGCGCGTCTAAACACACAGGTAGCTGCGCGCGGCTCGTGCCGATTTTTTTTTTTTTTTTTTTTTTTTTTTTTTGCAGGCGGCCGGCACGCGCAGCTACCTGTTTGTTTTAACGGCCACTTTCAAATGTCCGTCGCGCATGCGCAGACGCGCTTTTGGTGACGGACACTTGAAGGCTTTACTCTTTTATAGTATAGACTAGTTGTAAAGCCTGCCCAGAGGGCAGTCTATTGTGGATATACTGCCCCTGCTCATGTATACTGCCCCAGCTCGTGGATATTGCCCCAGCTCGTGGATATTGCCCCAGCACGTGGATACTGCCCCAGCACGTGGATATTGCCCCAGCACGTGGATACTGCCCCAGCACGTGGATACTGCCCCAGAACGTGGATACTGCCCAGCACGTGGATACTGCCCCACCACGTGGATACTGCCCCAGCCACGTGGATACTGCCGCCAGCACGTGGATACTGCCCCAGCACGTGGATATTGCCCCAGCACGTGGATACTGCCCAGCACGTGGATATTGCCCCAGCACGTGGATATTGCCCACAGCACGTGGATACTGCCCCAGCACGTGGATACTGCCCCAGCACGTGGATATTGCCGCAGCACGTGGATATTGCCGCAGCACGTGGATACTGCCCCAGCTCGTGGATACTGCCCCAGCACGTGGATATTGCCCCAGCTCGTGGATACTGCCCCAGCTCGTGGATACTGCCCTAGCACGTGGATATTGCCCCAGCACGTGGATGGATACTGCCCCAGCACGTGGATATTGCCCCAGCTCGTGGATACTGCCCCAGCTCCTGGATATTGCCCCAGCACGTGGATATTGCCCAGCACGTGGATACTACCCCAGCACGTGGATATTGCCCCAGCTCGTGGATACTGCCCCAGCACGTGGATACTGCCCCAGCACGTGGATACTGCCCGCACATGGATATACTGCCCCAGCACGTGGATTGATACTGCCCCAGCACGTGGATATTGACCCAGCACGTGGATACTGCCCCAGCACGTGGATACTGCCCCAGCACGTGGATTGATACTGCCCCAGCACGTGGATATTGACCCAGCACGTGGATACTGCCCCAGCACGTGGATACTGCCCAGCACGTGGATTGATACTGCCCAGCATGTGGATATTGACCCAGCACGTGGATACTGCCCAGCACGTGGATACTGCCCCAGCACGTGGATTGATACTGCCCCAGCACGTGGATATTGACCCAGCACGTGGATACTGCCCCAGCACGTGGATACTGCCCCAGCACGTGGATATTGCCCCAGCACGTGGATATTGCCCCAGCACGTGGATACTGCCCCAGCACGTGGATACTGCCCCAGCACGTGGATATTGCCGCAGCACGTGGATACTGCCCCAGCCTCGTGGATACTGCCCAGCACGTGGATATTGCCCCAGCTCGTGGATACTGCCCCCAGCTCGTGGATACTGCCCTAGCACGTGGATATTGCCCCAGCACGTGGATGAATACTGCCCAGCACGTGGATATTGCCCCAGCTCGTGGATACTGCCCCAGCTCCTGGATATTGCCCCAGCACGTGGATATTGCCCCAGCCGTGGATACTGCCCCAGCACGTGGATACTGCCCAGCACATGGATATTGCCCCAGCACGTGGATTGATACTGCCCAGCATGTGGATACTGCCCAGCACGTGGATGGATACTGCCCCAGCAGTGGATACTGCCCCAGCACGTGGATACTGCCCAGCTCGTGGATACTGCCAAGCTCGTGGATACTGCCCAAGCACGTGGATATTGCCCCAGCACGTGGATACTGCCCCAGCACGTGGATACTGCCCCAGCTCGTGGATATCGCCCCAGCACGTGGATACTGCCCAAGCACGTGGTATTGCCCCAGCACGTGGATACTGCCCCAGCTCGTGGATACTGCCGCAGCACGTGGATACTGCCCCCAGCTCGTGATACTGCCCCAGCTCGTGGATACTGCCCCCAGCTCATGGATACTGCCGCTGCGTGGATATCGCCCCAGCACGTGGATATCGCCCCCCCCGCTCGTGGATATGGCCCCCCCGCTCGTGGATATGGCCCCCCCGCTCGTGGATATACTCACCTACATCGGCCCTCCAGCGATGGCGGTCCCGCGTCCCGCTTCCAGCGTCCTCTCTCGCGTCCGTTGGTCGCCGGGATGACGTCACGAAAGCCTTTGACCCCCGGGGTCAAAGGCTTTCGTGACGTCATTCCGGCGAACAACGGAGCGAGAGAGGACGCTGGAAGCGGGACCGCGCATCGCTGGAGGAGCTAAGGGCCGATGTAGGTGAGTATGTGTAGGCAACATCCCCCTACATTGGCCCGGAGCCTCAGCGGTGGCTGTCGTAGGCTGCTCGGCCGGCCTCCAGGCTTAGGCGAGCCCCCGGCTCGGCTGGGCCTGTAGGCCAAGCCAAGCCGGGGCTCGCCTGAGCCTGGAGGCCGGCCGAGCAGCCTGCGACAGCCGGAGGACAGTCACCGCTGGAGCTCAGGGCTAATGTAGGTGAGTATGTGCTCTCCACACCCACCCTGCTACTCGGCCGGTATCCAAGGCTTAGGCGAGCCCCCGGCTGGGCCTAGAGGCCCAGCAGAGCCGGGGACTTGCCTGAGCATGGAGGCCGGTCGAGTTGCATGCTCGGCCGTCCTCCAGGTCAGGTGAGTCCCTGGCTCGGCTGGGCCTCTAGGCCCAAGCCAAGCCGGGGGCTCGCCTGAGCCTGGATGCCGACCAAGCTTAGGCGAGCCCCCGCTTGGCGTGGGCCTAGAGGCCCAGCCGAGCCGGGGACTCGCCTGAGCCTGGAGGACGCCCAAGCATGCAACTCGACCGGCCTCCATGCTCAGGCGAGTCCCCGGCTCGGCAGGGCCTCTAGGCCCAAGCCAAGCCGGGGGCTCACCTAAGCTTGGATACCGGCCGAGCAAGCAGGGTGTGTGTGTGTGTGTAGAGCACATACTCACCTACATCGGCCTCGAGTCCTCCACCGGTTCCACACATACTCACCGACATCGGCCCTTAGCCTCCTCCAGCGATGGCGGTCCCGCTTGCAGCATCCCTCTCTCTCCGCTGCTCGCCAGGATGACGTCACGAAAGCCTTTGACCCCCGGGGGTCAAAGGCTTTCGTGACGTCATTCCGGCGAGCAACGGAGAGAGGATGCTGCAAGCGGGACCGCCATCGCTGGAGGAGCTAAGGGCCGATGTCGTGAGTAATGTGTTTAGGCAACATCGGCCCTGAGCTCCAGTGGTGACCTCCTCGGCCGAGCAGGCTGCTCGGCCGGCCTCTACGCTTAGGCGAGTCCCCGGCTCGGCTGGGCTGTAGGCCCAAGCCAAGCCGGGGGCTCGCCTAAGCCTAGAGGCCCGCCGAGCAGCCAGCGGCAGCTGGAGGAGGTCTCCGCTGGAGCTCAGGGCCGATTTTGGGGTGTATTTTTTGGAACTTCGGCCCCGATCCTCCAGCGGTGACCTTCTCCGGCTGCCGCTGGCTGCTCGGCGGGCCTCTAGGCTTAGGCGAGTCCCCGGCTCGGCTGGGCCTGTAGGCCCACCGAGCCGGGGCTCGCCTAAGCCTAGAGGCCCGCCGAGCAGCAGCGGCAGCCGGAGGAGGTCTCCGCTGGAGCTCAGGGCGATTTTGGGGTGTATTTGTTGGGAACTTCGGCCCGATCCTCCAGCGGTGACCTTCTCCGCTGCCGCTGGCTGCTCGGCGGGCCTCTAGGCTTAACGCGAGTCCCCGGCTCAGCTGGGCCTGTAGGCCCAAACCGAGCCGGGGGCTCGCCTAAGCCTAGAGGGCCGCCGAGCAGAGCGGCAGCCGGAGGAGGTCTCCGCTGGAGCTCAGGGCCGATTTTGGGGTGTGTTTGTTTGGGAACTTCGGCCCCGATCCTCCAGCGGTGACCTTCTCCGGCTGCTGCTGGCTGCTCGCGGGCCTCTAGGCCTTAGGCGAGTCCGGCTCGGCTGGGCCTGTAGGCCCAAACCGAGCCGGGGGCTCGCCTAGCCTAGAGGGCTGCCGAGCAGCCAGCGGCAGCCGGAGGAGGTCTCCGCTGGAGCTCAGGGCCGATTTTGGGGTGTATTTGTTTGGGAACTTCGGCCCCGATCCTCCAGCGGTGACCTTCTCCGGCTGCCGCTGGCTGCTCGGCGGGCCTCTAGGCTTAGGCGAGTCCCCGGTTCGGCTGGGCCTGTAGGCCCAAACCGAGCCGGGGGCTCGCCTAAGCCTAGAGGGCCGCGAGCAGCCAGCGGCAGCCGGAGGAGGTCTCCGCTGGAGCTCAGGGCCGATTTTGGGGTGTATTTGTTTGGGAACTTCGGCCCCGATCCTCCAGCGTGACCTTCTCCGGCTGCCGCTGGCTGCTCGGCGGGCCTCTAGGCTTAGGCGAGTCCCCGGCTCGGCTGGGCCTGTAGGCCCAAACCGAGCCGGGGGCTCGCCTAAGCCTAGAGGGCCGCCGAGCAGCCAGCGGCAGCCGGAGGAGGTCTCCGCTGGAGCTCAGGGACGATTTTGGGGTGTATTTGTTTGGGAACTTCGGCCCCGATCCTCCAGCGGTGACCTTCTCCGGCTGCCGCTGGCTGCTCGGCAGGCCTCTAGGCTTAGGCGAGTCCCCGGCTCGGCTGGGCCTGTAGGCCCAAACCGAGCCGGGGGCTCGCCTAAGCCTAGAGGGCCGCCGAGCAGCCAGCGGCAGCCGGAGGAGGTCTCTCCGCTGGAGCTCAGGGCCGATTTTGGGGTGTATTTGTTTGGGAACTTCGGCCCGATCCTCCAGCGGTGACCTTCTCCGGCTGCCGCTGGCTGCTCGGCGGGCCTCTAGGCTTAGGCGAGTCCCCGGCTCGGCTGGGCCTGTAGGCCCAAACCGAGCCGGGGGCTCGCCTGAGCCTGGAGGCCCGCCGGCAGCCGGAGGACGGTCACCGCAGGAGGATCGGGGCATCTGGCCGTGTAAACACACGGGTAGCTGCGCGCGGCTCGTGCCGTTTTTTTTTTTTTTTTTTCACGCGGCCGGCACGCGCAGCTACCTGTGTGTTCTAACGGCCGCTTCAAATGTCGTCGCGCATGCGCAGTAGGGTTTTGGCGACGGACAGTTTTTAGCTTATCCTTTTATAGTATAGATATGTAGCATATATTCCCTCTTGGAGGGCACTCCAAAAAATCGAATTTTCAGCCCCATTGACTTGCATGGGGGTTCGGGTTCGTTTTCGGGGGTGTTCGGCTCATCCCTAGACGAGACACAGATCACCTCAATTCCCAAATGTTTTGTAGAAATCTGTGACCCCCAAAATACTGCGTGGTACTGGCTGTGTTACGAGACACAGATCACCTCAATTCACAAATGTTTTAAAGAAATTAGTGAGCCCCAAAAAGACTTGCTGGCACAGTGACAAGACCCAGAAGATCACCTCAATTCACAAATGTTTTAAAGAAAGTTGTAAACCCCAAAAAAAACTTGCTGGCACAGTGACAAGACACACATCACATAAATTCCCTGATTTTTGGTAGAAATGAGACCCCCCAGACCCCCCCCAGTAGCGTGGCAGACCGGCAGTAACAAGACACAACTATCTCCTTTGAAATCTCCTCTGAAATGCGTGCAGAATCGGCACGTGGAAACGTTATATAGTGTGCTGCGGGACTTAGCTCTGTGAGCCCATGATTGGGCAAAATTTGCCCAATCCGGACACTGAGCGGTGATTGGCATAGTGCTCAACCAGTCTTGCACCAGACCTGTGGTTAGGTGCAAGGCTGTAGCCAATTACGAGCTTCAGGCCAGTGGAAAAGTGCATTGTGGTCCATTGTGGTCGAACATGCGGCGAACACCCGGAAATGTTCGGTGTTTGCAATCTCAACGAACAGGCCAAGTTCGAGTCGAACACCGAACCGTCCGAACCCGAACCGCTCATCCCTAGTGTTAATTATACAGCCAGAATATATATATATATATATATATACACACACACACACACTGCAGCCAGACATAGATATACAGTCAGGTCCAGAAATATTGGGACATTGACACAAGTCTAACATCTTTGGCTCTATACACCACCACAATGGAGTTGGAATGAAACAAACACAATGTGCTTTAACTGCAGACTGTCAGCTTTAATTTGAGGGTATGTACATCCAACTCAGGTGAACGGTGTAGGACTTACAGCAGTTTGCAGATGTGCCTCCCACTTGTTAAGGGATCAAAAGTAATGGGACAATTGGCCTCTCAGCTGTTCCATGGCCAGGTGTGTGATATTCCCTCATTACCCCAATTACCATGTGCAGATAAAAGGCCCAGAGTTCATTTCAAGTGTGCTATTTGCATTTGGAATCTGTTGCTGTCAACTCTCAAGATGAGATCCAAAGAGCTGTCACTATCAGTGAAGCAAGCAATCATTAGGCTGAAGAAACAAAACAAACCCATCAGAGAGATGGCAAGAACATTAGGCGTGGCCAAAACAACTGTTTGGAACATTCTCATAAAGAAGGAACGCACCGGTGAGCTCAGCAACACCAAAAGACCCGGGAGACCATGGAAAACAACTGTGGTGGATGACCAAGGAATTCTTTCCCTGGTGAAGAAAACCCCCTTCACAACAGTTGGCCAGATCAAGAACACTCTCCAGGAGGTAGGTGTATGTGTATCAAAGTCAACAATCAAGAGAAGACTTCACCAGAGTGAATACAGAGGGTTCACCACAAGATGTAAACCATTGGTGAGCCTCAAAAACAGGAAGGCCAGATTAGAGTTTGCCAAACAACACCTAACAAAGCCTTTCTCAGTTCTCAACAAGATCCTATGGACAGATGAGACCAAGATCAACTTGTACCAGAGTGATGGGAAGAGAAGAGTATGGAGAAGGAAAGGAACTGCTCATGATCCTAAGCATACCACCTCATCAGTGAAGCATTGGTGGGTGGTAGTGTCATGGCGTGGGCATGTATGGCTGCAATGAACTGGTTCTCTTGTATTTATTGATGATGTGACTGCTGACAAAAGCAGCAGGATGAATTCTGAAGTGTTTCGGCCAATATTATCTGCTCACATTCAGCCAAATGCTGCAGAACTCATTGGACGGCGCTTCACAGTGCAGATGGACAATGACCCAAAGCATACTGCAAAAGCAAGCAAAGAGTTTTTGAAGGGACAGAAGTGGAATGTTATGCAATGGCCAAGTCAATCACCTGACCTGAATCCCATTGAGCATGCATTTCACTTGCTGAAGACAAAACTGAAGGGAAAATGCCCCAGAAGACGCAGGAACTGAAGACAGTTGCAAGTAGAGGCCTGGCAGAGCATCACCAGGGATGAAACCCAGCGTCTGGTGATGTCTATGCGTTCCAGACTTCAGGCTGTGATTGACTGCAAAGGATTTGCAACCAAGTATTAAGAAGGGAAAGTTTGATTTATGATTATCATTCTGTCCCATTACTTTTGGTCCCTTAACAAGTGGGGGCACATCTGCAAACTGCTGTAAGTCCTACAACGTTCACCTGAGTTTGATGTATATACCCTCAAATTAAAGCTGACAGTCTGCAGTTAAAGCACATTGTGTTTGTTTCATTCCAACTCCATTGTGGTGGTGTATGGAGCCAAAGATGTTAGAATTGTGTCCATTTCCCATTATTTATGGACCTGACATATATATATATATATATTTATATCTCCAGGTAGCGGGTGGGGGCATGTGGGCTGCACGGTGGACTCTTTTTATTATTTTTGACAAAATTATTGATGGTCAAGTAACCTGGATTATAGAGGTGGGGTCTCGGCGGCACCTGGTGCGGGGCAACTCTCCTCTCCCGTGCTGCTGAACTGACCAAGGGAGGAGTGTGCAGCAGCGCTAGTGGGAGGGCCCTACAGGACCTGGCGCATGTACCATGTGCTGCAGGTCCTGCCCCTCCCCTCAGCGCGCCGCTCCGCCGAGGGGAAAGTTGGCTTTTTCCAACTCCCTTCACTCAGCGCCGCATCGTGGCGCGGCCTGAGTGAGGGAGGTGGAAAAACCTGGAGATATACTAAACGCGACTTGACGCGTGGCGCTTCACGCTTAGTGTATCTCAGGCTTTATGCTGGCACGCGCAGGGGCGGACTGACAACTCAATGGGCCCCCGGGAAATAGGAAATCAAGGGGTCTCTTGTGCTACATCCATCCACGAACCACACCAATATTAAGCTCTGCCCACATATTTGTGTTATGGAATTTATTTTTCTACACCACAGCGATAAAATTCACTGTAATGTGTGGTGTGTATTAGGGATAAGCTGTTCGGGTTCGGACGGTTCGGAGTTCGACCCGAACTTTGGCAGTTCGAAAGTTCGTGAATTTTGAACTTTTTGGGTGTGTTCGGTTCGCGTTCGAAAAAAAAAGAAATTTTGAAAAAAGTATAGAAAATGCTTAAAAAAAATACTAAAAAATCTAGAAATAAAGAGACTCTTACTGCAGAATATTATAAGCAACGGTTTATTAGATATTGAATTAAAAAATAATGTGTACGTGGAAAGATTATCAACTCTAAATGACCTCTGTTCACAAACGGGCATAACACCAGGTGTTTTTAGTCTGGTAATCAATTTGATACATTGTACACAATACTGAGGGTGGGGTGGTGTCTGCTTCTGATTGAGATTTGAGAATTAATTTCCCTCCTAAAACATCCTAATATGCTGCATTTAACCCTTTCGCTGCTGAGGCTTTTTTTTCACCTCTGTGCTGAGGTAATTTTTACCGCTTTCGCTCATCATGTTTAACCGTGTTTTGTAGCCATATTTTGATATATGACCCAGACATATTCTAAATCGTTCTTTCCGGCAGACTTGGCAGATTCATATGTCATTATTATATGTATACGTTATGTCATGTCTGTATATTATAACAAAAATGCAATAAAGTTAGAATTTTCAATAATTTATTATGTTTAAAGTGTTTTTTTTTCACATTTTAACATGCGATCGTTGTGTGGTTATATTTTGTATGGGGTGCGCTTGTTAAAAAAATTAGAAATGGGGCCTTGTTACATTTTTTTTGGGGAAAATTTTGCTTTTTTTAACAAACGCACCGCATACAAAAATCGTTAGTGCAGCATTATTGTTCACATTATAAGTGAAATGGGAACAATATTGCTGCATTAACAAAACAAAAACAAAACTTGCTTATTTTTTTTTTTTAGAATTTATTTTTTAAATATTTTTATTTTTTTATAATTTTTTTATTTTATTTTTTTAAACCATTTTTCATGCTCATGTTTGGTATCCTTGGAAAGGCCATGCTCTGGCCGATCCAACGATATCAAACACTAACCCCTAGCTGCCACGGATCAGGAGATAGGCGGTTCATTGGAACCGCCTATCTCCACTATTGGTGGCAGCTAGGGGTTAACTCCAGGAATGGCGTCATCATGCTATGCACGATGACGCCAATCCTCAGGGGGAGTTCCTGGAGGATTCCAGCTCCAGGAGAGGATCACGATCCAGCGCTTTTCAGTGCCGATTCGTGATCGGCTCCCCAGGGGTTAATCACAGCCACCGTTTGGAAGGGCAGGCTGTGCCCTTCTAAACGGTGCCTGGATTAACCCTCTGCCCCCGGTGATTGGGAGGGAGAGAGGTCCGAAGGACCTTCCCCCTCCCTTTCAGGCGCTTCCTCCGCACATGCGGGGGGCGCCTGAATTAGATGTCATCGCGCCGCCGCGATGACATCTAATTGCTCCG
Organism: Leptobrachium leishanense; assembly: GCA_009667805.1. Taxonomy (NCBI): domain Eukaryota; kingdom Metazoa; phylum Chordata; class Amphibia; order Anura; family Megophryidae; genus Leptobrachium; species Leptobrachium leishanense. The sequence continues at coordinate 10,366 of RXON01003062.1, forward strand.
CCGCGGTCCCGGAGTGCTGGGCTGACATCCAAGATGTCATCCCGCACCGGGGGGCGCAGCAATCCACTGGAATCCGGTGGATTTTTGCCTCCTGTGCATGGACGCGCTGAGCACCGTAGTCTTGCATTTTTTTGCTTGAAGCCGGTTGTTTGACTTGGCGGCCGCCATTATTAATTACAGGTGTATGCATTCCTAATTTTCTTTCTGACTGGTCCTCCTGGGGAAGTTGTGACGTGTATATATACAAGGTATCTACACTTTTTTCATATCCCTTGATAAAGACGTTTAGTCGAAACGTTGGGATCCCTGGCTCCGCTCTCTATACTCGCTGTTTTCTATAGTGCCGGGTAATTGTTGCTTAATTTATTATATTGTATTATATTGAGTTTATTATTATTGTTGTATTTATGTTTCTTTGTCAAGTCTATTATATATGTCATATTTTATTATGTTTTGGTATTAATAAATTGGAGTTTATTTGAGTGCATCCTTACTTTTGTAGTTTCGTATTTATAGAGGTTTTGTTGGGAAGCCATGGTTTAGGAGTGCACCTCTGCTTTTCTAAGTGTGCAGATCAACTGTTTTTTTTGCTTTACAACTTTATTTAATCACATTAAAAAAATGGTATGAAAGCCAAGGAACAAAAAAAAAAGAACAAAACAATTTAAAAAACGCTAAACTGACCCGAATGGTCTGACTTTAAAAATAAAAACCAGAACAAAAGGTTTTAAAACAGAAAAATAGTTGATCAAAATGATCTGAAATGAAAAAAAAAACAAATAAAATGATTTAAAACAGACCAAAAAAAAAAAATTAACCCTTTCGCTGCTGAGGCATTTCACGGCTTCCCTTCACGCCTGTGTGCGGCGCTGCTTCTGCTGCTGAGCTAATTTTTAACAGTTTCGCTCCTCTTGTTTAAAAGCGTTTTTTTGAAGCCTTATTTTATAATATGACCCAGACATGTTATATATCGTTCTTTCCGGCAGGCTCGGCAGATGATTCATAATATATCATTTTCATATGTATGCATCATGTCCTGTCTGTATATTATAACAAAAAATGCAATAAAATTAGAATTTTCAATGTTTGTTTTACAAGGTGTAAAGTATTTTTTTCACACTTTAACATGCGAGTGTTTGAGGTTATATTTTATGAGTTGCGTTTGTTAAAAAAAATTGAAATGGGGACTTGTTATATTTTTTTGGGTAAAAATTACACAATTTTTAACAAACGCACCCCATACAAAAATCCTTAGTGCAGCATCATTGTTCACATTATAATTGAAATGGGAACAATATTGCTGCATTAACAAAACAAAACAAAAAACCTTTTTATTTTTTTATATATTTTAATTTTTGTATAATTTTTAACATTGTCATGTTTGGTATTGTTGGAAAGGCCATGCTCTGGTCGATCCAAAGATACCAAACATAAACCGATCGCTGCCACGGATCGGGAGATAGGGGGTTCATTGGAACCCCTTATCTCCACCATTGGTCGCAGTTAGGGGTTAACTCCAGAACTGACGTCATTGTGACGAGGTCTTGGGACTGTCGGCAACTGCCGTTCCCCCACGCTGTTGTCTTCCTGCAAAGACGTGACCATGTTGGCGGGCAGCATCTTAGCGGGCAGCGGTGGGAGAGAGCTCATAGCTGGGAGGAGGTGTTGCGTGAAGCTGCAAACCGGGACAAATAAACTAGACCTGAGCCACACTGAGGATCTTTGGGTTGTGTTGGAGAAGACTTCACGCAGTGCTGCCATCAATATTTTTTGATAAATTCTTGGTTATACAATGAATGTGACTGTGGACAAAAATCCATGTTGTTGTGACATCGCCTAAGCTTAACAAAACCATGCCACGTCGGTAATCAAATCTCAAGGCAGTACAACAAGGTTGTGTTAGTGTGTGACATTTTTTGGCCAGGCAGGAAGTGTAGAATGTGCACAGTCACATTCATGGCCACAAATATGTTGACAAATTTATGACAAAGGGTCCATAGAAATGTCAATAAATTTATGTACATATAATTTTAACAGTGTCGAAACCAAGCAATACATATTAACTTATTAAGTAAGGAAAAGCAACGCACACAAACAGGAAAATATAGAAAAAATATAACATTTATTTACAACATGCCACGGATGGCAAACTGCCCAACAGGGGCACAAACAAACATAGGGGAGGAGGAGGCTGGTCTCACTGCCGCTCCAAGACGTCAACGGCATTGTTGATATGCTCCCTTAACTCCTGGAGCAACTCCTGGATGGCTTCGAAGTTGGCGTCGGCCAGGCGTAGCTTGCCAATCGCCATCCTGATGCTGGACCTCTCCGGTCTGGCTTCTCCTTCTATATATCCAATAAATGAATGAAGGAAAATACAGTAAGTAAAGCAGGTTTCTATTTTTGACTGAAAGTCTTGAAAAAATATAACAGTAGTATATACCAGAGCTGGCGGCCTCCTGAGGCTCTGACTCCTCCTCCTCCACCACCACCACCGTCAGCATCTCTTCCGGTGCTATATCTAAGAAATTAAAGAAATAAAAAATACAGTAAACAACAAAACTGATTTATTTTTGAACAAAAGTCGATGCAAAATACAACAGTAACAAAAAAAACCTGGACTCGCGGCCTCCTGCTCCGGCTCCCTCTCTCCAACATCGCCCTGCTACTCCTCTTCCTCCTCCTGCTCCTCCTCTTCCTCCTCCTGCTCCTCTTGTGCTATATATAAAAAAAATTAATGAGAATACAGTAAACAAAAAATGTTTCTGTTTTTGACCAAGAGTCGTTGCAAAATAAAACAGTATATACCAGCGCTGGTGGTCGCCCGTGGCTCCCCCTTCTCCTCCACTGGGCAGATGCTGCCTTTGCCTTCCTGTCTTCTGCCAAATCCAAAAAATAACACGTAAATAATGCAGACTGGAAAAAATGGTATATCTATACAATATATTGCCGAAAGTATTGCGACACCCCTCCACTACCCACTAGCACTACCAGCTTGACCCACCACTACTCCCATCTCATAGTTCTAAAGTCACAAAATATTTATTTATTTCCCTGCACATAGACATATATTACCGTTCAATTATAGATTTTTTTCAGAAGTAAACATTACGTTTATTCAATAAAAACTATTATTTGAGTTGTGTGCGTACAAAACGGATTGTGCGACTGCTTTTAGTTATTTTATAGATGCCTCAGCTTCTGCGAATAAAACTGTGGATATAGCAGAAACAACAGAAATCCACCATTTTGTTTTGAAATTTGCATCTAAAGCGTTCAATAATGACACTGCTGTAGCAAACTGAATTGCTGCGCTGCAACAATTCAGCAGCTGCTGAGGATGTATTGAAGGCGGCTCTGTTTGGATGCACTTTCAGAAGAACTACTGTACATGTCCCATCCTACCACTTAGCAGAGATGCAGAGATTTTTGTTGATGCGCAGGTGGGAGCCAATATTGGGCAAGCTGCGGGTCATCTCGTATGCGTCACTCAATCACAGCAACCTCCCCCCCCAGCACACTACAGTACACACCGTGCCAAAAGAAATCCAGCATTGTAATTTCATCTACATACATCAAATGTCACAATTTTCACGAATACGTAAAATCACAAAAAAGAAGAGCTATGGCAAAAATGCATGTATGACGAGTCATAAAAACGCAAAGCTATACACAATCACATTGCATGAAAAAAGGACTAGATAAATCAACGTATTTCTGTGCACATTAGCACATGCAAGCAAATTATTATTATACAGGATTTATATAGCGCCAACAGTTTGCGCAGCGCTTTGCAATATAACATAGTTACATAGTTACATAGTTATATAGGCTGAAAAAAGACATGCGTCCATCGGGTTCAGCCTCTCCCACATAACCTACTGCTGTTGATCCAAAAGAAGGCAAAAAACCCAGTCTGAATGCTTGCCAATATGCAACATACTGGGAAAAAATTCCTTCTTGACCCCAGAATGGCAGTCAGATTTCTCCTTGGATCAAGAAGCTTTTACCCACATATTAAATATTATAACCCTTAATATTCTGTGTCTGCAGGAAGTCATCCAGTCGTTTTTTAAAAGTCTGTACAGACTCTGACCCAACCACCTCAACAGGCAGAGAATTCCACAGCTTTATTGTTCTCTCCGTAAAATAACCCTTCCTATGCTTTAAGCTAAATTTTCTTTCTTCCAGTCTAAATGGATGACCCCTTGTCCTATGTATAGTCCTGTTAATGAATAGGTTATCAGACAATGGTTGATAATGGCCCCGTATATATTTATATAAGGTTATCAGATCCCCTCTAAGGCGCCTTTTCTCTAAACTAAACAGGTTTAAGCTTGTTAGTCTTTCCTCATAACTTAACCCTTCCATCCCCCTTATTAATTTAGTTGCCCGTCTCTGCACTTTTTCTAGCGATATAATATCTTTTTTTAAGACAGGTGCCCAAAATTGCACGGCATATTCAAGGTGCGGCCTGACCATTGATTTATACAGAGGCAAAATTATGTTTTCATCCCATGAGTGAACTCCCCTTTTAATGCATGCCAGTACTTTGCTGGCCTTGGCGGCTGCTGTTTGACATTGCACATTGTTACTTAGTTTGAAGTCTATGATTATTCCCAAATCCTTCTCCTGCTTGGATTTCCCTAACTCCGTACCATTTAGGGTATACATTGCTTGTGTGTTCTTCACTCCAAAGTGCATAACTTTACATTTATCTAGATTAAATTTCATCTGCCATTTAAGTGCCCAGTCCCCCAATCTATCTAAATCCCTCTGCAGCGAAGTAACATCCTGCTCACATTGTATTACTTTTCCTAGCTTTGTGTCATCTGCAAACACTGATACATGACTTTCAATGCCTATCTCAAGGTCATTTATAAATAAATTGAATAGTATTGGTCCTATAACAGACCCCTGAGGGACACCACTTACCACTGGTGTCCATCTTGAAAATGTACCATTTATGACCACTCTCTGTACCCTATCTTTTAGCCAGTTTTCTATCCAAGAACAAGTATTTTCATCTAGACCATTTTTTCTTAATTTAAATAGTAACCTTTTGTGTGGAACTGTGTTGAAAGCTTTGGCAAAATCTAAGTAAATCACATCCACTGCGACCCCCTGATCTATACTTCTACTTACTTCCTCATAGAACGTAATTAGGTTAGTCTGACATGATCTGTGTTTCATGAAACCATGCTGATTTTTGCCAATTACATTATACCGCCCAATAAATTCCTGAATATTATCCCTTAGTAACCCCTCAAATACTTTCCCAGCCACAGATGTTAAGCTCACAGGTCTATAATTCCCTGGCACAAATTTTAAACCTTTCTTAAATATAGGGACCACGTCAGCTTTTCTCCAATCCTCTGGTACTATTCCTGAAAGAAAAGAATCTTGAAAGATTAAGAACAAAGGTTTACATATTTCAACACATAGCTCTCTTAGTACTCGCGGGTGAATTCCATCTGGCCCTGGGGCTTTATTAACATTCACATTGTTTAATTTGTGTAAAACCTTGTCCTGAGTCAACCAGTCACTTTGTATTAGTAAGTTTTTATTAATGAATTTCATGTCTCCTGTTATAGGTTTCTCTTTGATAAATACTGAAGAAAAATAATCATTTAAAATTTCTGCTTTATCCTGATCTTCAGTTAACAATAACCCTGACTCAGATTTTAGTGAACCTACATTTTCACTCTTAGGTTTTTTGGAATTTATGTACCTAAAGAATCTTTTAGGGTTGGTCTTGCTCTCTTTGGCTATTTCTTTTTCATTTTCTAGTTTAGCCCATCTAATCGCATTTTTACATGCTTTATTGGCTGCCCTATATGCTTTATAGGATGCCTCAGATTTATCAAATTTAAAAGCTTTAAATGCCTTCTTTTTATTTTTCATTTCCTTAGTTACCTTCCTACTAAGCCACATTGGTTTCAGTCTGTTTCTTTTATATTTATTAACCAGTGGAATATATTGTGACGTGTACTTTTCTAGTGTTAGTTTAAAGATATTCCACTTATCCTCAGTGTTTTTCCCGTGAAAGAGTTTCTGCCAGTCAATGACATTGAGAGCTTCCTTTATTTTAATAAAGTTGGCCTTTTTAAAATTATATATTTTAGCATGCCCCTTATGAATGTGTTTTTTTGAGTTTATTTCAAAAGTCACCATGTTATGGTCGCTGTTTCCCAATTGTTCTTTTACATTAATATTTGAGAAAAGATCCACATTATTTGTTATAACCAGGTCCAGACAGTTATCCTCTCTAGTTGGTGTTTCTACCAGTTGTGACATGAAGGTATCATTTAAAATGTTCAGGAACCGGATTCCCTTTGCTGAATTACTAGTCCCACTATCCCAATTAATGTCCGGGTAATTAAAATCTCCAATAATTAAAGTGCTACCATGATGTGCAGCCTTCCTAATTTGCTCTAACAGTTGTTCTTCCTCATCATTATCTATATTAGGTGGTTTATAGCATATGCCAACCAGTAATTGACTTCCCTGTTTATTCCCCAACGAAATATTTACCCATAACGATTCCACATTTCCCTCATCACTTTCCAGTTGTGTAATATTAGGCTTTAAATCCTGATTTACATATAAACACACTCCACCCCCTTTCTTATGTTTCCTATCCTTTCTAAACAATGTATAACCATTTAAGTTTACAGCCCAGTCATGCGTTTCGTCCCACCATGTTTCTGTTATTCCTATAATGTCGTATTGCTTAATGTGCTTAGACATGACACTTACGTTTGGCTATGATGGGACGGATGTGCCTCAGCTGCTTCTGCTCGTGTGCCTTGAGGTCGGACCAGCGTTTTCGGAGCTGGTCCTTCGTCCGGTCCTTCCCGAACAGCTCCAGGATGGTGGTTCGGAGCCTGTCAAGGATACGATCCTTGCGGGTGTTATTCTTCCTGCCGTAAGGGCCCTTACGGCAGTCATAATCTTTGTAATCAAAGATGCGGACCAGCTCCAACATCTCCTCAAATGCCATGTTGCTGGCCCGCTTCTTCCTGGGTGGTGTCTCTGGGGTGGAAGCAGATGAGGAGGTGTCCGAATGGGACTCTCTACTTCTTTCAGCCATGATAAATAAAATCAATATTTTTTGGCCTGTCAAAAGTTGTCAAAACTGGCTCAATAAAGTTACGACATCCGCACGCGCGCATGTGCGACCTGCGGACGAATCGGATCCGACCCGATTACGAAGGAATTATCGTATCGACAGAATTATCGGATCATTGGAAACAAAAACAAGTGATACGCATTTACAAATACAAAATTTACAGAATCAGCGATATAACCGATTAATAATTAAATATACAATGTCCAGTATTACCGGAATGGAACCGAAATCTTGAATAGAGCGAAAATAAATTTTGATCTGACACATTTCAAGTCCATTCGAAAATATTTCGTTTCGGCTCGGAAAACTTATCGGATCTGTCGGTTTTCGGGTCCGATCCGATTTGGAAAATCGGCCGAATCCGAAGACACGAATCGGGAAATTTCGTGAAAATTCCGAAACCCGAAACGCACATCCCTACTTCTGACGCTGCGTGACCGGCCATATTACGTGAGGGGGCGGCGCCAATGCAGCGTGCCGTGCTAGTGTTGTGTTTAGAATGTGGGCAGGCACGCTGCAAAGTGCCGCCATCACGGCGGTTTGGGAGGGAGAGCAGTGCGCTGGGCTGGCTGTTGGGCGATCATAGCTCTGGTGACCATGGTCTGGTTACCGGAGCTGAGGGAAACTAAGCCGGGCCCTTTGTGCATCATGCAAGTTCCGGGCTCCTACCACCCCTCGGGCCCTGGGCACACGTCGGCTGTGCGTGTGCCGCGGCGGTTGCATGCTCGCACACCCAGCAGTATGCTGGTTGCACGCGCATTTGAAGATGGTGGCGTGGCGACAGACATGCCGCCGTCTTACTGTTTTATTGTAGAGACTAGTTGTTAAGCTGCTGCTGAGCCATTTCACCGCTATGTGATGATCTAATTTTTACATCTTTTGGCTCATCATGTTTAAACGTGTTTAGAAGCCACATTTTATTATATGACCCAGACATATTATATATTGTTCTTTCCGGCAGACTCCGCAGATTCATAATATATATCTTTTTATTTGTATATGTCATGTTCTGCCTGTATATTATGACAAAAAATGCAATAAAATTAGAAATGGGGACTCGTTACATTTTTTGGGGGGAATTACGTGATTTTTTGCAAACGCACCCCATAGAAAAAAATCATTAAAGCAGCATCATTGTTCACTTTATAATTGAAATGTGAACAATATTGCTGCATTAATAAAAATGTTTGATGCGAGTACGCTGGTTGTGAGCGCATTTGAAGACGGCAGAGTGGCGACGGACACGCTGCTGTCTTACTGTTTTAAAGTATAGATAGCATACTCAACTCCATACAGCTTCCAGGGCCAACCTCTATCAAAGTATCCTCCTAGCTCCCACCTGGACACATCTATCCAAGGCTCCTGCAAGCATACTCAGCTCCATACAGCTTCCAGGGCCAACCTCAATCACAGTGTCCTCCTAGCTCCCACCCACCCCACAGTTCTCATTTCATTTATACCCAACTAATTTGGTCATGTGATATTTTCAGCTATCAACCTACACCACTCTGGAACTTTACCTACCAGACTCCCTTCCATCTTCTGCTTTCCTTATCAATTCCCTACCTGTCTTCTACTTTTCCTTATTTTCCCTCCCCTTCTCCCACCTTTCTCAAATGTTTTTCCCTCTCTTCCCCCTCTTGCTGCTTCTTTACACTATCTCCCTTCTCTCTAAATCTACCCTCCCTCCCTATACACCCTACAATTTACAGCAAGCTGGAAAAGAAACCCAAATACACCATAGCTTGCTCAGCTCCTTTAACTTATCAAATGAGAGCTGGTGGAGAGTGTTAAAATCCAGCCCTCCCACCCCCACACAACAGAGCTTTAAAACTCTTCAATCACTATTTTCTAAAAAGAAAAATATGTCCAAATTCTTTTTTATTCTGCGGCTTGCTCTGGCAAATGATGTTGAATCCAACCCTGGTCCAATAGCTGACACCATATTTAATCTCCCCACTAAAAAGGCCTCTCCTTTGTGCATTGCAACATCTGCAGTTTACTCCCTAAACTGGATGAGCTTAAAGCTTGGTGCTTCTATTACAAACCTAAAGTCATTGTGCTGACAGAATCATGGTTAACCCCTAAAGTGCCAGACTCTGCATAGCAATACAAGGGTACTCATGCTCTAGAAAGGACAGAGCTAAGAGAGGAGGGGGAATTGTTATCTATGTTGACAACTACATAAAGTTCACCCCGTTGCAGAATCCTATCTCCCTGGCCACATTTGATCTCCTTTCTGGTATTATTGAGATCCCGTTCAGTGAAACAATTATTGTTGCTGGATTCTACCACCCACCGAGTTCCCCAGTGCACTCCCTTTCTGACATAACCCAAATCCTTAGTAAATTAGTCGCTCAAAACCAAAAAAGTGAACTGCTGGTCCTCGGCGACTTTAATGTTGATTGGCTGAATCCTAAAAACAATAAACACTGCTCGCTGTTTAAGGCTTTGCAGCTAACACAATTAATCTCCTCCCCCACTCGCATTAATATGAAAAGCCCTAACCACACCTTGCTGTACTGGATTCTCTCCTCATGTCCTGATCGAAGCGAGAACGCCTGCCTTCTGTATAACAGTTTCAGTGATCACTGCCTAGTGTACTGTGTGCGCAAAATAAAGGCCACAAAATGTCCACCAAAAGTAATAATCACCAGGTCTTTCAAGAAATGTAATCGTGAATCCTTCCTAAATGATCTCAAACAGCTCCCATGGTAGAGACTAAACCTAATCCCAGACCTGGACTGTGCAATTGAATACTTTCAAGCAGAGCTCCTGAAAGTCTGGAACACCCATACATCACTGCGCAAAGTGCGAGTAAAAGGGGCCCACCTCCCCTGGGTTACAGCTGACCTCATGCATATGTACCAGTTTAGAGACTCCTTGTGGTCAAATTTCAAGAGTAATGGATCCATGAACGATCACTGTGAATACCGAAAATGACGGAATGCATGCACAAAACAAACAAAAATGGCTAAAGCCCAATACTTCAATGAAAATTTAAACAATAACCTATCAAACCCCAGAAATTTTTGGAAAATCATAAGTAACATACAAGCACCCCCCCATCCACTCCCAACCAGCTGCTGTCAAAGTAAACAACCAAACTGTACAACACCCCCTAGATGTAGCAAATACTTTTAATAATTATTTTGTTGGATGCGCCACCACCCTGATTGCTAAGCTAGGAAATGACACACAATCAGAAAGGCCGCACACAGGTCAGGCCCCACCAACAGTGCAAAGACCCTGTAACGCAGAGAAATTCAGTTTTAGACCAGTGCCTGTCAGTGCCATCACTAAACTTATCCGTAACCAAAAAATGAAATACCAGTCTGGACCTGATCGAATCCCAGCAATGCTGCTGAAAATCTGTGCGCCAGCAATTGCTAATCCTGTTGCAACCCTAATCAATGAATCACTGGCAACTGGATACATACCCAAACTCTGGAAGACTGCAAGGGTTGTACCTATCCATAAAAGTGGAGACAATACTTTGGTATCCAACTACCGCCCAATATCACTTCTCCCTGTAATGTCATAAATTCTGGAAAAATGTGTCTACACTCAATTACGTGATTATTATCAGTATCAGAACTATTTAACCCCAGATCAATCAAGCTTTCATCCAAATCATTCAACTACAACTGCCCTTTTAAAAGTTTGTAAAGATATCCAAGCGGGCATGGATCAAGGAAACCTAACCGGAGCCATCTTCCTTGATTTTGCCAAGGCTTTTGACACAGTAGACCATGGCATCCTATTACAAAAACTTAAAAACTCTGGTATTGGTGATAGCACGTTAACCTGGTTCCAATCATAAGTGTCAATTTGTGTCCATTTCTCACAGCACTTCCCTTCCCCTCCCAGTCACGTGCGGTGTACCCCAAGGCTCAATACTCGGCCCCCTGCTATTCACAATATTCATAAACGATCTGCCCAATGTCTGCAAAGCCTCAACTGTACACATGTACGCAGACGACACTGTAATCTATGCCAGCAAACCAAATCTCACACAGCTGGAGGCAGTGCTGCAAGGACAATTCACAGGGGTAGAAAAGTGGATCGCAGATAACAAACTTTTTCTAAATACTGACAAAACTGTTACAATGCTCTTTGGAACCGCACCGAAACAACACAAATTGCAAACACCCCATCTATGTCTTTGGACAAAATCAAATGGCACGCTGACCACAGTCACTTCTCTCAAATATCTAGGTATGTGGTTAAACCCAAATCTATCTTTTGGCCCCCACATTGAAAAACTCTCACGTAAACTCTACCCCAAACTAGGTGCCCTGTACAGAAACAGATCCTGCCTGAGCCCCGCGGTAAGAAAGCAGATTGTAAAACAAATGCTTATGCCAGCCATTGAATACGGAGATGTAGTGTATGCAGCCGCCCCGCAAACACACCTCCAGAAACTTACTACATTGTATAACTCATTCTGTCGCTTTGTGCTACAATGTAACTACATGACCCACCATTGTGACATGTTAAAAGAACTATACTGGCCATCGCTGGAATCTAGATGCAC
>RXON01003065.1:0-36135 GCA_009667805.1 Leptobrachium leishanense
TTTAAAGAGGTAGAGCGCCAATCAAAAGGGTACTTACTACGCAAAGAGCTAAGGGATGAAGCAGCAATATTTATAGGGAGAGCTTGTGTTTTACTCACATTATTTTTATAGTAAGATAACGCGCCAAAGCTGTCAAGGAGGCAAAACAGGGGAGGGAGCGATATCTCCGGGGTAGTCAAAAAAAGCAATATGTCATCTGCGAAAAGTGCCAGCTTGTGCTCCCCATGCGGGGTCGGCATACCTTTGATTGCCTGGGAGATCTTAATCTGCAGCGCCAAGGGTTCTAGGGCCAGAATAAATATTAACGGAGATAATGGACAACCCTGTAGGGTGCCATTGGTTATGTGGAAAGATGAGGATAAAAACCCAAATATAAAAAATATTGTTCCCATTTCAATTATAATGTGAACAATGATACTGCACTAACGATTTTTGTATGCGGTGCGTTTGTTCAAAATCGTGTAATTTTCCCCAAAAAAAAATGTAACGAGACCCCATTTCTAATTTTTTTAACAAGCGCACCCCATACAAAATATAACCGCAATTGCTCGCATGTTAAAATGTGAAAAAAATACACTTTACACGTTGTAAATTGTTGAAAATTCATATTTTATTGCAGTTTTTGTTATAATATACAGACAGGTCATGACATATACATATAATAATGACATATTATGAATCTGCCGAGTCTGACGGAATGTCACGGGGACCCAGGGGATGCGGCGCCTGGCAGCGGCTTCCTCGCTGCTCGCTGGCCAGGCGCCGAATGTAAGCGCTTCCGGGCCCGCTCACGTGGGACGCCGAGGGGCGGGGCCTGGCGCTGTGACGCGGACCCGCCGGGTTTAAAACCCAGTCTCTCCCATACACCGGTGCCCTGACGTGGTATTCACCTCCCGCAGAGCTCTTGTGTGATTTTGGCAAACGAACCCTCCTGTATATGACCCTTGGCATTGGCAAACGAACCCTCCTGTATATGACCCTTGGCATTGGCAAACGAACCCTCCTGTGTATGACCCTTGGCATTGGCAAACGTACCCTCCTGTATATGACCCTTGGCATTGGCAAACGAACCCTCTTGTGTATAACCCTTGGCATTGGCAAACGAACCCTCCTGTGTATGACCCTTGGCATTGGCAAACGAACCCTCCTGTGTATGACCCTTGGCACTGGCAAACGAACCCTCCTGTGTATGACTCCTGGCATTGGCATTTACTCTGTTCTAGGTTCTGCCCTTAACGTTGGTACCGAGGTCAGTCTATGTGGCATCCTAAGCACGCATCAGACTACCTCTGCTATTACTAAAGTCCTAGGGAGGACTTGTGATCTGGTCTGTACCCCTGTCTGGTATTTCCCTTTCTTTGTCTGTTACCTGTTTCGTTGCCTTTATAGCTTTGCCGACCATTCAAGGATCGGAAGAGTAGAAAGGGAGCTGCATAAAGAGATTTATATCTTAGTAGTCAGAAAGATTCGTGACGATACTCTATTCCATACCTCTGTCTGGTGTTACCCCTTGTTTATATATTGTCTGGTTATTTGTCTGTTTAGTATCGCCGACCATTCAAGGATCGGAAGGGTAGAGAGCGGTCTGCGTAAAGGGACCACACTTTTGGTAATCAGGGGGATCCGTGACACGGAAAGAACAATATATAATATGTCTGGGTCATATACTAAAATAAGCTTCAAAACGCGTTTAAACATGATGAGCAAAACCGGTAAAAAAAACTTTTTTAAGTTTACTTATTTTTTCTGTAACAGCCCTTTTTATTATCATTCCCTGGACCTCCTGTGCAAATTTCAGACATTTTCGCTCAGTCGTTTCTTTGCAAACGGCGTTTCATTTTCACAGATTCATACAAACGGTTTTGCTAATTTATTCACCTCCCTCGTCTGCGTCTCAGCTGCTTCGGCTGCTTCGGCTGTGTGCGATCGGCTCCTGCTCGGGCTTTTTCCGTGATTTTCGCAGGTTAATCCAGATGTTTTGGGGGTTTTCGGCGTGCATTCGGTGAGTTTTGCGGTTAGTTTTCGTCAGGTTTGCTTTAGCCTTTCCCTGCAATTCGGGGACCCTGTGGTGTTTGCTGAATATACCGCAGGGTCACTGAAATGGGATCGGCTAAAGGAACCGAATTGAAGAGAACGAAAAGTCACCAAACGTGAGGTGACTTTTCGAATCTCTTTGGATAACCATTTTTTAGGATACTTTAAGCATTTTTCTTATTTATTTATTTTTAACCACTTGGCTGCTATGGACGCGCTCAGCGCGTCCAGCCAAGTGGTTCTCCTGTGTAATCACACGTAGGACCTCGGAATAACACATAAAATCACGCTAATGATTTAGCTATCATACACCCTGAAATCACGAAAAATATCTCTGTATAACACACTGAAATCACTAATGTAGAATAACACTAAAATAAATAAATAAATAAAAAAAATTAACACACTGTAATCACACAATAGCCTCGCTATAACACACTGAAAACACAGAAACCTAGCCATAGCACACGGAGATCCCACGGGGACCTAGCCATAGCACACGGAGATCCCACGGGGACCTAGCTATAGCACACGGAGATTCCACGGGGACCTAGCCATAGCACACGGAGACAACACAAAGGGAATGTAATCACACATAGGAACTTGATATAACAGACTGAATCACTGGACATTAGTCACTATAACTCTATAGTGTGCCGAATGTGAAAAGCACCATACGTACATTACTGAGTAACACCTTTAGTGGATTCTCAAGCAGCTTCACATGCTGGGCTTTTATGTGGGTTATGATTTACCGGGTTATTCAAAGAGCTGTGTGTTTTAAATAATGTTGGAGTAACCAAGGGCTAAGCAATAAGTTCATGAACAAATTAATTTGTATACTGTATTTAAGTTCACTATTCTAATTGTTGCAATTTTTGAAGTGACACAGCAGTAATGTACAATGTTTTGTTTGCGCACTTGCTACAGTTGCGTAAATAATTATTTCAGAACTTTGTCTTGTCTATTGAGGGAGAGGAGAGATTTATTTCAGAAATAGAGGAAACATGAGCAGCAACTCCCTCATATTTCCCACTTGTACCATCATCGTAAGAAAGCCTTTGGAGTGGTTAAGAATTAAGTGTATTAATTCTGTGAATTTGTCGCTATGTTGATAATATACTATATGCGTGTGTGTGTAATCTATTTGGTTAAATACGCACTAATTTACCCGTTCTAGTGATTTGCATTGTTAGCTAGAATATGCTCGTTGATATTTGCTTCACTTTGTAATACTTGATCAAATCGTATTATTTGTATAGTCTGTATGATCTTATAAACATAGGTAATCAGTGACCGCTTGGCTGGCAGCCATTTTAAGCCTCAAAAAAGTCACATGTTTTGCTGTCAATGAGGAAGTGCTGCAGCAGTAACTGTACAATCTGTTTAAGCTTACATTTGCGCAACTAAATTAATCCAGATTCTGCCAGACTTATGAATTTATAACAATTACTAACCAAATACACATCTAAATGTGTCCGTGATAATTTCTGAAGAGGCTTATCAACTAAACAGTGATTTGGTATGTTAGCAAATGCTGTGTCATTAGGTTAGTTTGGTTGATTTAACTTCGGGCCTATAGATTAATATACTAAGCAAGAATCCGTTTCATTGGTGGAAGGAGGTTAAAGACTTTCACATGTGCAGCTTGGTACTATTGATAAAGGATTCCAGGGCTGAGGACTCATAAGATGGAGGAGAATGCAGGCACTAATGTGCAGAACATCCTTGCTCTTTTCAACTGAAAATTTAGACTGCATTTATTTACATTTCGCAAAAGGACACACACACACGGAGGGGGAAGGTGCAGAAGCAATAGAGTCACTCTCAGATAGGAACAATGGATCAGATAACAGTGAGCTGGTGACCTTAGTTGCTGGGGGAGGGGCTGATGGAAGCATGTGAAAACAAAAGGAATTCATTACTTACAGGGAGGTGTACACTATACAAAGACTGGATCGTAATACAGAGGTTACACTATACAGAGGGAATACAATACTCTACATGATACACAGAGCAAGGGAATGTAAGGAAAATACATACAAATAAACATTGGGGCGGCCGTTTCTTTGCAGAGGCAATAAGTAAGGAAGAAGCTTCTGTTAGCTACCATTCATTCAATCAGGTGGTGAATTTGGTAAGGGTAGCTGGCGAGGGGACAGAGTTAGCTAAGCTTGATCTAGAGTCAGCCTTCAGGCCGTACCGCTGTGTCCAAGGGGTTTTCTTTTAATGGGGTGTAAATTCGATGGGTAATTTTACATAGATATCTGTTTACCCATTGGGGTGGGCAATATCCCGTGCTCCCTTTAGAAAGGCTTCCTACTTTTTTGCATTGGTTGGTGGAGAAGGGAGTGGGGAGGAGACGTATAGTACATTATTTGAACTATTTCATGGTAACGGGTTCCAAAGGGACTGGAGAATGCAGTAGGATTGGGGGGGTAACGATATAAATTTAGTTGATCGGGAAGACTTGTAGGTGGTTTGGGGGGAATGGCCAGACATTAAGATCAAATGGTCTAGTGTAATTTCAAATGGTGAGCAGGAAAATGGCCCAGGAGTGGATTCAAAGAGGATGGGTGCAAAGCTTGGTGTTACTGGAATTTTTTATTTTCCAATTGTCGGGGCAATACAACTGTGGGGGATAAAATTAGAGAAAAAAAAGCATCCCCCCTTTTTTGGGTCTGATATTCAAGGTGTGGTGCAAGTGCTGAATAACATGTCTGCATCATCACCGCAGGTTGTAGACTATGTCAGGTATTTGGTGCTGATATGTTTGAGAAGCAATATTAATTTCACGGCAAATCACATCCCGGGGGTAAGGAAGGTGGTGGCGGATAGATTGTCCAGATTCAAGTGCGATGTGTTCCGACATTTGGCACCTAGGGGAAATAATTTGCAGGGTGAAGAATGCCCTCCGTTTCTTTGGCAGATGGGGAGCAGTTAGAGGGCATCAATGATTTGGTGAGGAGATTGTTGTGGCAGAGGACATGGGCATCGTAGAGCAAGCAGTGAAAGGGTTGGATCGAGTTTTAAAGGGACAGAGAAGGTAGGGCAGAATGTTGTTTTTCAAAATATCTAATGAAGTTTGGGGGTAAGTCAATAAAGAAAGGACAGCTTGGTAACTATTTAGTGGTATTTCATGCTTTGCTCGGTTAAAGGAAGAGGAGGACTGGGCTAAACAGTTCGTGGTGAGGAAGATCTTGAGAGCGTGGGGTACAGCAGAGTACAAGGGAGGAGATAAGATGGAGCTGATAACAATCTTTTTAGGACATCAATTCAAAATGGTTCCGCAGCAGGCCACAGAGGGGCTTGGTTGAAAGGGGAGTTACATTTGCCCCCATTCTTTCAGGATAGGAACTGCTAGTACTGAGGCAGAATTGGTTTACCTAAAAGGACCACATTAAAAAGATGGGGAGATGGAAATGGGAAGTGTATAGGAGATATGTGAGGTCATTAAAGAAATGAAGGGAAAACTTATGGGGAACAATTGTTTTGTTTTAATAATAATAATTTGTTTCCCTTTTTCTTTTGGTTTCTTTTCAGTTCGGGTACACTGGTGTGTGTGTGTGCACTACAGTTAATAGTTTGCATTTTGGTTATTTGCAGGACACGCAATGAGAGTGCGGATCCTGGGACACTCCTATGTGCACTGGATGGAGAGTCATGCTGCTGGCACCAAAAGAGGAGCGACCCCGGGGTGCAGCGTATTTGAAGTAGGGATTGGATGGATAGGGAAGCAAGGTATAGGGTGGGGCAGTTATCGGGAATAGCAAAGACATCCAGGAGAAAGTGGGGTAAGCCAGATATTATGGTACTACATTTAGGGGACAGCTAGAGAAGAGAGTTTGTGGCAGGCTGTTTCATCGATCCCAGGAGAGCGGCTGCACTTCCTGTCAGTGGCCGTTCTAGCAGAAAGCACGCGGCCGCCGGCAATGTGTGGCGGCAATGAGAGGTGAGCTTGGGCATTATCCATGAGACCTGGGGGCACTATCCATGAGACCTGGGGGCATTATCCATAAAACCTGGGGGCATTATCCATAAGACCTGGGGGCACTATCCATGAGACCTGGGGGCATTATCCATGAGAGCTGGGGCAATATCCATGAGACCTGGGGGCATATCCATGAGACCTGGGGCATTATCCATGAAAGCTGGGGCATTATCCATGAGAGCTGGATCAATAATATCCATATGAACGGGGGTCAAGAATATCCATGTGAACTGGGGGCAATTATATCCATGTGAACTGGGGAAAATAGTCTGGGGGCTCAGTGCTGTGTATATTATTCTGAGGGGTGTATATTATGCTAAATGTTCTTTTGCTATACATGCATGTATTCTGTTTGTACTGTATTTGTACATATACTGTGTGTGCACTATATATGTATCACCTCCTTAACGCTAGCACTCACACATGTGAGCGTTGGTGCTGGGTTAAATGAGGTTACTGCATGCTGCCCATATCACATCCTGGCACAGGACCCTCATATTACAATCCCAACGGTAACAGGTTAAAAAATCCAGGAGACTGTGCTTTCAGCGCGAGGTTACTGTACTTTGCGCTCCCTATACTTAACATGGGGAGCGCAAAGTCCTAACACTAATTACTATCCCGCCATAGCTACAGAAGTTACCCACAGCTAGACGCTGGCGCTAAGTGATGCCGCTTCTGCAGAATCAATCAGCACCAGCTGGAACCCCCCGAAAATCACATACTTGCCTATCATCCCACAGCGCAAAGGGTGGTCCGATCCACTGCTTCTGGTCGCGGGGAGCATCCAGGAGCTTACTTCACCAAACAACAGTCAGGCTTGTAGTGGTTTACAGTCCACCTCAGCTGCCAAAGCTTCTAATGCAGCCTCCATGTTAAACGTTGCATGGGAAGCATTTGTATCACGTGGTGGAGGAGCTGAAGGTTGGAGTTTGCAAACGTCAGCCTTGAAAACTTACAGGGTTATTCAAAGAGATCCGAATTGCTTGAGAAAGGTAACCGAACACTGAAAATCAACGTTCGGTTACCTTTCCTGGCCATTCGGCTATTCAGAGAGCAGGCAATTTACCAAATCCTGGCGAATTGCCTGCACAATCGGTGCCTGTTCGAGGGCAGTGAAATCCCCATGAAAAAGCACTGCTTTGGCCACTCAGAGAACACAAACCAACAGTGAAAGGTTCCCGAATTGCCCTGCCATTCGGTGGTTTAATTCGGCAGGTTTATTCAGGCGAATCCCATAGACTTCAATGTTAAAAATATTCCTGTTTTAATTAAATATCTAATAAACCGTTCATTATAAAATTCTGCAGCAAAGAGTCTCTTTATTTATAGATTTTTTAGGATATTTTAAGCATTTTTCTGGATTTTGTTTTTTATTTTAAGTTTACTTATTTTTTCTGTAACAGCCCTCTTTATTATCATTCATTGGATTTTATATGTAAATTTCAGACATTTTCGCTCAGTAGTTTCTTTGCAAACAGCGTTTCACTTTTCAAACATTCAAGCTGTTTTTCTAATTTATTCACTGCCTCTTATACGGTCTCGGCTTTTTCCGGCGGCTTCGCTGCGTGTGATCGGCTCCTGCTCGGGTTTTTCCGGCGTCTTCGACGGGTTAATCCAGATGTTTTCGCAGGTTTTCGGGGTGCATTCGCCATGTTTTTGGCAGCTTTTCCCTGCACTTCGACAGCACTGTGGTGCTTGCTGAATACACCGCAGGGTAGCCGAAATGGGAAAGCCGATTTGCACCGAATTGTAGAGAACAAAAAGTCACCGAACATGCGGTGACTTTTCGAATCTCTTTGAATAACCCTGTTAATGACTTGGAGAGGATCTGCAAAGAGGCGCAGCACAAAATCCCTCCTGAGAAGCGGCAAACCTGGCGGCCAACTGCAAGAAACCTCTGACCTCTGTGATTACCAACAATGGTTTTACCACCAAGTACTAAGTCATGTTTAATGAAGGCGTCAAATACTTATTAACTCATTAAAATGCAAATCAATTTTTAACTGTTCTGAAATGTGTTTTTCTGGAGGTTTTTGTTGTTTTTCTCACTGTTACAATAAACCATTAAATTATAAACTGATAATTTCTTTATCAAACGTATAAATTCAGCAACGGATCAAATCATTTTTCCCCGCACTGTGTATAACTCACCTTCTCATTTCCCACGCCGCGAGCAAATGTGGAGGTGATGGAGCAAATCATTACTACACATTGATTCATCAAACACACAAGCTGATATTTCTGTGTATGACCCCCTGGCTCTGGTTCCTGGAATATTCTCTCGTCTGTCCCCTGAAGTATAGCTCTGCATTTATCGTGTATGACCTGGCTTATATATTGGACCTCTCTTCTGTATGTACCTTGTACCTTGTCTGTTTGAGGATCTCTCTATCTTATTCCTTGTGTATGCTCATAGTGTTCTCTGTGAAGCTTAGTGTATGTATAGGCTGTTTCACATTACTGTTGAGTGGGGTTCTGCCCTGCAGGGTGTGGAATTCAGTGAACTTGTATTGTGTCTTGTTCATTTGAATTATAGGAGAGTGCTCTCTGTTGCTAACCTTGCATGTATGACTATCCCCCCCCCCCCGGTGCCAACTACGATTGCATAAACCACTGTTATTAGACATTTATGAAATATCTCTGCCTGTGCTTAGTTAAAGAGCTTTTGCTCCGCAGACACTTGGTCACGAAACCATTTGCAACTGAGCAGTGTCTAGTGTTTACATTCTGTCTAACCTCCCTAGCTGGGGGAGTTAGGATCAGCAGTCTTGATTGTTGTGTATTCAAGTACCAAAGAGCTGCCCCGCAGGGTACTGAATACGTTGAAGTCTCATTCAATCCTGTTGAGAAATACCATGTGACATCCTTGTGTTACATTCTATTGTTAACTCCTGTTATTCTTTTTTTCCACCCTTAGCCCTGCAAACTGTATTTAGAAATCTTACCCAGTGCAGGGCTCCCTCTTGTGCCTGTCTCCTGCACTATCACCTCTTGCTCTGTCTCTGATTTAGTGTGTGCTGGAATCTGCATAATGCAACAAACCACTAACCTACCACAAGGGTTTAAAAATGAATGCTATGAAGGGCCTTCCCTGGCATCTGCCTGGGACCCCCGTTACAATATAACACACAGAAACTGTAACCCTAACCAAACCCTAATCATATGACACACAGAAACTGTAACCCTAACCAAACCCTAATCATATGACACACAGAAACTGTAACCCTAACCAACCCTAATCATATGACACACAGAAACTGTAATCGTAACCCTAATCATATGACACACAGAAACTGTAACCCAAACCTATCCCTAATCATATGACACACAGACACTGTAACCCTAACCTAACCCTAATCACATGACACACAGACACTGTAACCCTAACCTAATCCTAATCATACGACAAACAGAAACTGTAACCCAAACCTATCGCTAATCATATGACACACAGACACTGTAACCCTAACCTAACCCTAATCATATGACACACAGAAACTGTAACCCTAACCTAATCCTAATTACCCTAACCTAATCCTAAATAGACAAACAGAAACTGTAACCCAAACCTAACCCTAATCATATGATAAACAGAAACTTTAACCCTAGCCTAACCCTAGTTATATGACACACAGGAACTCTAACCCTAATCATATGACACACAGAAACTGTAACTGATAAAAAACAAATTTTAGCTGGTCATAATTACCATAATTAGAATGCCATAAACATCTGCAAGTTTCTTCCCAAATAAGAAAATACAAAAAAATACGCGCTGACGCTAGCGGAGACAGTAATATCAACCACACAAAAGATATGGCTGCATCATGTCTGCCTGTCTTTGTTCAGACAAACCAATTTATTAGATTTCAAAGAATTTATAGCCAATCAGCATACAGATACATTTATACATCAAATTTTATGTTTTCTCTCTAGCTTACAATGTTCGTGCACTTTTTCCTGCACTTCCTGCAACAAAGACCTTACAGGAAATGTGTCTAAATTCCACAGGCCACATCCTATGTAAAAAAAAGACTGTCTACATACAGAATTGACACTTGGAAAGGTGGAGGGGGGTCACAGTCACAGCCCATTTATCAGAACAGGCATTTCAATACAGGATATTTAAATTCATACAGAAAATTAAAAGCTAACAATTCTTTCCTTTGATCACATATCACCTATGATCATCTAAAAGGATTAACCAAAATTTAGAGAATTAAACTAATTATACCTGGGGCCACAGTGTCATCGCCTAATACCTCTAGATCATTCTAGATGCTCAGAGAGAAAGAAAAAAATCTGGTAATTACTCCTAAAATAGCTCTCTACCTTTACAATGTACGAAAGGGATTCCCCACGGAGGCCCTTTATGAGCATAAAATACACTTATCTATCTAGATTCACTCTTCCAGCGAACCACACTTGGAGCCTGGGCCAAATACCTAATCTAGGCATTAAATAACTATTTAGTCCCATTTTCCAAAATGTACTTCACCGAACAAGAAAAATACAATCAGGGTTATTCAGAGAGTGTGAAAAGCAGGAGAATGACTGGAGAATGAAAAATTCTAGGTCAAAATAGCCAAACCAGAAAAATTCTCCCTTTCATCTCACTTTCCAAATCGGCTATTTTGACCTAGAATTTTTCATTCTCCAGCCATTCTCCAGTCATTCTCCTGCTTTTCACGCTCTCTGAATAACCCTGATAAACTTGAATGCAAAAGTACATTTATCTAATAATCAACATGAGTCAGATCTACATCTGTGTTTTCATATGTTCAGCTTCACTCCACAAAATGCATACACACCTGCATTCACACACACACACACACACACACACACACACTCAACAAATACATTCTCATTTTCCCAAATCCAATCCTTACTCACACTTATCTAGAGGATTAAATAAAAAAATAATATCTCATAATCTAATTCCGTAATCCTTGTCCAAAGTGCAAGGCCAAGGTTTGGTCTTTTGGCAACATCCCAGCTTGAGACACATAATCATTGAATGTAATCAGAGCTCCCACATAGGGACTCCTGAACAAGCTGTCTCTTTGCGCTGGTTGCTTATTACTACGGATGAGCTGTTCGGTTCGATCGGTTCAGAGTTCGCATCGAACATAGCCTGTTCGTTTGTTCGCGAACTACGAACATTTCCGGGTGTTCGCTGCGTGTTCGCCCACAATGCACCACAATGCACTTTTCCACTGGCCTGAAGCTTCTAATTGGCTACAGCCTTGCACCCGACCACAGGTCAGGCTCAAGACAGGTTCAACACTATGCCAATCACGGCTCAGGGTCCTGATTGGGCAAATTTTGCCCAATCATAGGCTCACAGAGCGAAGTCCCACAGCACACTATGTAAGGCTTCCACACAGCGCTTCTGCACGCGTTTGAGAGGAGATTTCATAGGAGATTGTTGTTGTCTTAGTGTGTGTGTTCTTACTGCCAGTCTGCCACGCTACTGGGGGGGGGTCTGGGGGGTCTCATTTCTACCAAATATCTGGGAATTGTTGTAATCTTTGTGCTCACTCCCAGCAACTTTTTTGGGGGTCAGTAATTTCAGCAAAATATTTGGGAATTGAGGTGATCTGTGTCTTGTCACTGCCAGCAAGTGTTTTGAGGGTCACTAATTTCTACAAAATATTTGGGAATTGAGGTGGTCCGTGTCTTGTGACTCACTGCCAGTGCCACGCAGTATTTTGGGGGTCACTAATTTCTACAAAATATTTGGGAATTGAGGTGATCTGTGTCTTGTCACACAACCAGTGCCACGCAGTATTTTGGGGGTCACTAATTTCTACAAAATATTGGGAATTGAGGTGTCTGTGTCTTGTGACTCACTGCCAGTGCCACACAGTATTTTGGGCATCAGTAATTTCTACAAAACATTTGGGAATTGAGGTGATCTGTGTCTTGTCACACAGCCAGTGCCACGCAGTATTTTGGGGGGCACTAATTTCTACAAAATATTTGGGAATTGAGGTGATCTGTGTCTTGTCACACAGCCAGTACCACGCAGTATTTTGGGCGTCAGTAATTTCTACAAAATATTTGGGAATTGTCATAATCCGTGTGTTCTCACTGGCTGCCACCCATCAGGGGGTCGTACTGATTTATAGGAGGTTTCTGAGACTTGTAATTTGTGTCTTCTCACTGCCAGCTATCAGGGGGTCACACTGATTTATAGGTTTCTGAGACTTGTAATCTGTGTCTTCTCACTGCCAGCTATCAGGGGGTCACACTGATTTATAGGAGGTTTCTGAGATTTGTAATCTGTGTCTTCTCACTGCCAGCTATCAGGGGGTCACACTGATTTATAGGAGGTTTCTGAGACTTGTAATCTGTGTCTTGTCTCTGGCTGCCAGCTATCAGGGTGTCTCACTGATTTAAAGGAGGTTTCTGAGATTTGTAATCTGTGTCTTCTCACTGCCAGCTATCAGGGGGTCACACTGATTTATAGGAGGTTTCTGAGATTTGTAATCTGTGTCTTGTCACTGCCACCCATCAGGGGGTCACACTGATTTATAGGAGGTTTCTGAGACTTGTAATCTGTGTCTTCTCACTGCCAGCTATTAGGGGGTCCCACATACTTTTAGCAGATTTATGCGTATTGTAATGTGTGTCTTCTCACTGCCAGCTATCAGGGGGTCCTATATACTTCCAGCAGATTTATGCGAATTGTAATTTGTGTCTTCTCACTGCCAGCTATCAGGGGGTCCTACATACTTCTAGCAGATTTATGCGAATTGTAATTTGTGGCTTCTCACTGCCAGCTATCAGGGGGTCCTACAGACTTCCAGCAGATTTATGCGAATTATAATTTGTGTCTTCTCACTGCCAGCTATCAGAGGGTCACACCGATTTAAAGGAGGTTTCTGAGACTTGTAATCTGTGTCTTCTCACTGCCAGCTCTCAGGGGGGTTTCACCGATTTATAGGAGGGAATTATAATCTGTGTCTTGTCAATGGCTGCCAGCTATCAGGGTGTCTCACTGAGTTATACCAGAGTTCTGGAAATCTTTAATCTTTATACCAGAGTTGAATCAGAGTTCTGTATATATTTAATCTATATATCACTCACCTTGTCTGAAAGAACAAAAATGCATCTAATGCAGCCTCCATGTCCACAGCTAATCCTGCCGTAGCCTCGCTATCACACACGGAGGAGTCAGCTGAATTGTTTGACTACAATGACAGTGACATGCTGCTTGAGGATGCGCAGCAAGTACAGTGCTCTGATTCAATCTCTGAGGTTGAGGAAGGGAGTATAATCAACCTAGAGGAAGGGGGTGACAGTGATGACACACAAATAACTGGCACTCAGGTTACCCCAGCAGCTCCAGCATACTGCCAAGTTGGTTCCAGTGACGAGGAGATAGGGGATGATGATGACAATGATGATGAGCTCACTGACTCCACCTGGGTGCCTGATCGTACAGAGGAATCAAGAGAGGAGGAGGGGGAGGAGGAGGAGGCACAGCAAACACGAGGCACAACATCCTCTATGACCAACTGTAGCACTAGCCAGTCCAAGGCATCAGATGTCAGAGATGCTCAGGTGCAGAGCGCAGTTGACTCACAGCACACATGCAGGAACTCTGCTGTCTGGGAGTCCTTAAATAAATGTGTAGCAGACCCCACCGTTGCTATTTGTAATCTGTCAGATGAGGCTCAAGCGTGGGAAAGACACCGGACGCTTGGGTAACACGTGCTTGAGGCGACATATGACAAACTGCCACACATCCCGTTGGTGCAAAACTTTGCAAAGGTCCTCCTCCTCCTCATCTGTCTCTACCCCCACTGTATGTTCTGCCATGTCATTGCCTACAACCTCCACTGACAGGGATGATGCTACATTATGGATGTACCAGCTCCTTCCTCACAATGTGACAGCATCCCATCATCTGAAGATTTACGCAGTCAGATTACGTTGCCCGAGCTGCTGCAGCGTAAGAAAAAATATAGTCCCAACCATCCCCAAGCATAGCGTCTAAATGCCATCTTAAAAAAATTACTTTCATGGCAGCTGCTGTCTTTCCAGCTGGTGGACTCTGCTCCCTTCCGTGAATTTGCTGAATGTGCTGTACTACAGTGGCAGGTTCCAAAATGCCTTTATTTTTCACGGAAGGCCATTCCAGCACTATACCAGCACGTGGAAGACAATGTTATCGAGTCATTGGGAAAGACAGTCAGCAGCAAGCTGCATGTGACTTTAGACACGTGGTGGTCCAGCAAGCATGGACAGGGTCGTTACATTTCCTTCACGGCACACTGGCTAACTCTGATTGCAGCTGGGAGGGATCCAAGACGGGGCTCTATGCTGGAGCTTGTTCATCCTCCACGCCTCCAGAAAGCTGCTTGTATGAGGTCTGTCTGCTCCACCACCACCTCTTCCTCCTCCTCCTCCTCCTCATTCTGTGTCTCTGGTGAAGTGACAGTTAAACCGACGCCTGACAGGGGCTACTCAATGGCTCAAGCAAAAAGATGCCATACTGTGCTTGAGCTGGTTTGTTTAGGGGACAGGAGCCACACTGGGCCAGAAATTATATCAGCTCTGCAGGGCCAGGTGCAGAGATGGTTAACACCATGCCAGCTTCAGCTGGGAATGGTCGTCTGTGATAATGGCAGCAACCTTCTCTCTGCCCTATGCAAGGGTAAATTGACGCATGTACCATGTCTAGCACACGTCCTAAATCTAGTGGTACAGCGTTTCCTAATCAAGTACCCAGGGCTGGCAGAGCTTCTCAGCCAGACCAGAAAAGTCTGCAGCCACTTCAGACGGTCATTCCCAGCAAGCGTTCGCCTGGCAGAAATTCAAAGAGAATTCCACCTTCCCACAAACCGTCTGATCTGTGACATGCCCACCAGGTGGAACTCGACATTAGCAATGCTGCAGCGTCTGCACAAGCAGCAGAGGGTCATCAATGAGTACATGTGTGAGTATGGCACAAGGTCAGGTTCAGGTCAAGTTTGTTTTTTTCTCCCCCCGCAGTGGCTGATGATCAAGGATGCATGCACTGTACTGTCACCATTTGAAAAGGCAGTGAGGATGGTGAGCAGGGACAGTGCATGCATCAGTGACACAATTCCTTTAGTGTTCCTGCTGGAGCACACTCTGCAGGGAATTATAGATGTGGATCTAGAGACAGAGCAGCGGGAGGAAGAGGAGGCCTTCCCTAGCTCTGAAAGCAACAGTCTTTCTGCAGACAGCATTCCGGCGGGTCCTCCTCAGATCAGACAGGAGGAGGATGAGGAGGAGGAATATTTAAGTATTGGGGCAGATTCCTCCAGGGAGGGTTTTGTGTGCCCAGAAACACAAGGAATAGTACGTGGCTGGGAGGAGGAAGTGCACGATACAGTCATCCTCATTGACCAGGAAGACTCGGAAGCTAATGCCACCTCCAACCTACGCTGCATGGGCTCCCTTATAATGCCAAGCCTGCTAAAGGACCACAGGATTCGTGCTATCAAGGAGAGGGATCATTACTGGTTGGCAACCCTTCTTGATTCATGATACAAGGGTAAAGTTGCAGAGCTCATCCTGCCCGCGCAGAGGGAGCACAGGATGGAAAAACTTGAGGACGCTCTAAAGCGACACTTGTGTAACACCTTTCCAGGCACTGGTAGGTTACCAAGTGATGACACAGGTGCTTCTGAGCCTGCGGATGATCAGAGGAATAGTGGTGTAGGCCAGGGCCGCTTGACTGATGCATTTTAAAAATTTTTTAGCCCATGACGCCCAGGGACGTCAAATGTAGGCACCCATTGCCAGCGTCTTCACCATATGGTGCAGGACTACCTAGGGGCAAGGGCAGACCTGGATACCTTTCCAGCAGATGATCCACTGGCTTACTGGGTGTTGAGATTGGATCACTGGCCAGAACTTAGCCAATATGCTATGCAGCTACTAGGTTGCCCTTCATCTAGCGTGCTTTCTGAAAGGACGTTCAGTGCCGCTGGAAGTTTTGTCACAGACAAAAGAGTGCGTCTGTCCACAGACTCTGTAGACCGGCTGACATTTATAAAAATGAATCAGTCCTGGATCAGCAGTTATCAATCCCCTGATGCTGACGTAACGGAATAGATCAGGATGTCTTCTGCATTCACTAAACCTCTAGCACCGAACCCTTCCACAATAACACAAAAGGGTTACGATGTGAAGGCACTTGCTGCCTTGAAAGGCACAATATTTGGCTGCACTGACGCCTGTGCCACATTTATATCATTTTAATTTTTTGAACCGCAGGGTCCAACCCTGCACTCTTCCACAATACCACAAAAGGGTTACGGTGTGAATGCACTTGCTGCCATGAAAGGCACAATATCTGGGTGCACTGAAGCCTTTACCAGATGCATATCTTTTTAATATAGGACCACAAGGTCCACCCCTGCACTCTTCCACAATACCACAGAGGGGTTACTGTAGGAATGCACTTGCTGACCTGGCACCAAAAACACAATATCTGGGTGCACTGACGCCTTTACCAGATTCATATCTTTTTAATATAGGACTGCAAGGTTCACCCCTGCACTCTTCCACAATACTACAGAGGGGTTACGGTATGATGGTACTTGCTAGCCTGGCACCAAAAGCACAATATCTGGGTGCACTGACGCCTTTACCAGATGCATATCTTTTTTTTTCTTTTGAAAATTCAAATTTTTATTGTAAAAAGTAAAGACAGATAATACAAGATACCAAAACAGGTATACAGAATACAAGATCAAAGATGTCATATAAATCAGGAAAAGGAAAGTAATAATATAGGACCGCATGGTCCACCCCTGCACTCTTCCACAATACCAGAGGGGTTACTGTATGATGGCACTTGCTGGCCTGGCACCAAAGGCACAATATTTGGGTGCACTGCCACTGACACCTGTATCAGATTCATATCCTCAGAGGGGTTACTGTGTGACGGCACTGTTGCCGACGCTAAAGGCCCAATTTTAAAGCACCTATTGTTACTTTCATCCAAAGCCTGCATAAGTTTCACAATAATTTAGCCCAAAAAATCACTAACCTTTTTCTGTGGGTCCGAAAATGGCTCCTCTTTTCAGACAGACTGCTGCCCCAAGCAGTTGTTTATGGATAGATTAAAGGATAAGCATTTAACGTCATTTGAAATGTAATTTTTTGGTTTTTACATATTTCTATACATCCTAGAAATCCGCCACTTCACGGGCAGGTTATGTGGACCTCCTAGGCACGATATTTGAAGGAATTTTTTGTTTTTATTTTTAACCCTTATTTCATGGAAAACTCAGTGTCCCTTTAAAAACATTTTTTTTAAAACTTTTTGTCCTTGTTTCCCTTCCTCCAGGGCACTACCTGGACCCCCATACACCTTTTATGGCAAATATCTAGCATATATGCCCTCTTGGAGGGCACTCTAAAAATTGAATTTTCAGCCCCATTGACTTGTATTGAGTTCGAATTCGAACATTTGGAAAGTTCGAGTTCGAATGCGAACCGAACTCGGGGGTGTTCGGCTCATCCCTACTTGTTTCCTGTGACCTTGACACAAAATGTCCATGATTCGTTCCATATGCAGTCATTGGGACTGTCAGATTTCTTGTGATGATGAATATGTGATACGGTTTTAGCAAAAATAAAGAAATAAAATATAAAAATAACCCTCTAATCATATACACATTCATTCATTTTCAAGTGCATGAAAACAATAAAAATATGTTAATTACACAGGAAGTGACACAGAGAATAAATTTTAAGATTTCCCCGCAAAGCCTATGGGCCACACACAACAAAAAAAAGAAAATCATACTACTTCTGACTCAATGCATTAGAGATAAATATATATATACGCAACTTTGGATCAAAACGGAAATAGCCGAACTGCATACTCCACCCATTTTAATATCAAAAAATAATTTATTGATCTTATCCATTCTTGTTTGGCGTTTTGAAACAAAACTGGTGTTTATAAAACACACCAATCCTAATAAAATCCAAAAAATAAAACCAATTTCTAATTTTACCGAATTAAAACTTTCCTACAATCATTTAAACCTGAATTAAACTATATTCCATTTAACACTAAATATGTCATGAAACGTATTTATGCAAAATGCATTAAATTATATGTTCCTAGATACATTAATTAACTCTAATTTTAATTGGATGTGATCTCCAATAATCCTAAATGTGTCAGGGAATTTGAACAATATTGATTGTAAACAAACAACAAAATAATAAAATAATAAAATAAAAGATACAGAATGATTATCACTTAGACAACACAATGATAATCCATCAACATATAAAAATATATTATTGGTTAAGAATCAAATATAACTGTTTTGTGAAACTGACATGTCAGTAATTGATGTGTTTTATATTTTATTTCCAAATCAATGATCTTCTTTAATCGCATAAGTAATCGATGAGTTGTTGATAAAATTTCTTCGATTAATGGACAATCTTTCAATCAGAAAGCAATTGTAAATGTAGCACTGCAATGACTAAAATCTTTTCATCTGAGTGAAGGTTATAAATCATTCTTTGTCTTCACTAGCTTTGAATCAGAAAATAAGTCTGAGGAAAAAAAAGAAGGTATTTAATTTCCTATAAGGAAAAAGAACATCAGGGGTTCTTTGTTTTCATTTCCTAAAAGGGAGGGGGTGAGAGGGAGAAGAGGGAGTTGTGAAAACCCTTTTTTTCTTTTGCAACGGTCATCATTGTCTTTTCTCTTGTATATTCAAAATAAAAAAACACGTAACACTGACATCATAAATTGGGAAAAAATGTATAAAAGGGCATGTTAAAAATAATTATCAAATGTTTATTTGCACAAATCCCCAATTAGTAATATGACCAACATCTGTTTTTCAAATTACTGTCAACATATTACGAATTCATTTAACTTAGGATATTAAATTACAATCTTTTATCAACATAAAACCTTCTATCCCCACTTATTTATCACCTGAATACCAAATAAATCTGCCTAATTTCCTTATTTCTTCTAGGTACTAACATACTTTATCATTCCTTTGTACAGCGCTACAGAACCTGTAGGTGCTTTCCATGTAAACTTTAATACTTCATATTCTCACTTAACTCTATTCCTTCAATATCACTCTATCCTTTTAGATTGTAAGCTCTTAAACAGGTCCTCTTTGCCGAGTGTATTATGATGAACCTATATATATTCCATTGTTCAGGTTACAAAACCTGTAAATGACTTCAGTCAGTCATTTTGGTAATTATTTAATAGGGGATTCAAATATTATTATTATTATATCTTTAATAGAGATTATCATTCGTTCAGTAACAAAGAAGGCTACACAGGCATGCACGTCCCTTATGCAAAACATATAGCTTATATTAAGGTGTGGTCAATCCTTTGTTATGGACTCAAAGACCAGAGAAAAATAACCGACCACGCCTTCTTTTGGGAAAAC
The DNA here is from genome assembly GCA_009667805.1 of Leptobrachium leishanense. NCBI lineage: Eukaryota > Metazoa > Chordata > Amphibia > Anura > Megophryidae > Leptobrachium > Leptobrachium leishanense. Next base: position 19,465 of record RXON01003065.1, read on the forward strand.
TTATAACTTATATTAAAGCTCGTGGCAGATGGTCCATATCTGCGACGCCCAGCATGACGCACAAAATAGCCCTCCATATCATACATCAACTTGTATCATCCCTTCTCACTAAGTCCAGCTCCCACAATTCCTTTGTCTGTTCCACATCCGCTCCGCACACACACCGAGCGCGCCCAGACCGCGCCCAAGCAAGACCAGAACTCATTGCCTTGTTCTCAATCACAACTGCCTCAATAAAATCCTGGAATCATCTCAGCCATACAATGCGCTATATACAGTTGGGTTCAAAATTATTCAACCCCCACTGAAATTGAGTGTTTTGGCCAGTTTGACATTGATTTTGATCATTCAGTCATCTTGCTTACAATTAAATCAAAGAGGCACGTGTAGGTCAGACAAATATAACATAACATTTATAATGAAATAACCACAAATGTCTTTTCTGTGCTCACATCATTATCAGTTTTATTCAACCCCCAAGTGACATTCAATCTTAGTACTTAGTACAACATCCTTTTACAGTTATAACAGCTTTTAAACGTGAAGCATAGCTTGACACAAGTGTCTTGCAGCCATCTACAGGTATCTTCGCCCATTCGTCATGGGCAAAAGCCTCCAGTTCAGTCACATTCTTAGGCTTGCGCACTGCAACTGCTTTCTTTAAGTCCCACCAGAGGTTCTCAATCGGATTTAAGTCAGGTGACTGCGATGGCCACTCCAAAATGTTCCAGCCTTTAATCTGCAACCATGCTCTAGTGGACTTGGAGGTATGCTTGGGATCATTGTCCTGTTGAAAGGTCCAACGTCTCCCAAGCCTCAGGTTTGTGACGGACTGCATCACATTGTCATCCAATATCTCCTGGTACTGAAGAGAATTCATGGTACCTTGCACACGCTGAAGCTTCCCTGTACCTGCAGAAGCAAAACAGCCCCAAAGCATGATTGACCCCCCGCCATGCTTCACAGTAGGCAAGGTGTTCTTTTCTTCATAGGCCTTGTTCTTCCTCCTCCAAACATAGCGTTGATCCATGGGCCCAAACAGTTCTAATTTTGTTTCATCAGTCCACAGAACACTATCCCAAAACTTCTGTGGTTTGTCCACATGACTTTTGGCATACTGCAGTCGACTCTTCTTATTCTTTGGAGACAGCAAGGGGGTGCGCCTGGGAGTTCTGGCATGGAGGCCTTCATTACGCAGTGTGCGCCGTATTGTCTGAGCTGAAACTTCAGTACCCACATCTGACAAATCTTTTCTCAGTTCCTCAGCAGTCACACGGGGACTTTTCTCCACTCTACGCTTCAGGTAGCGCACAGCAGTCGAAGTCAGCATCTTCATTCTGCCACGACCAGGTAGCGTTTCAACAGGGCCCTTTGCCTTGAATTTGCGAATGATGCTTCCTATGGTCTCTCTTGGTATGTTTAACATCTTTGCAATCTTCTTATAGCCATTGCCCTTCCTGTCAAGAGTAATCACCTCTTCTCTTGTCTTCCTGGACCATTCTCTTGACTTCACCATGTTTGTAACCACACCAGTAAATGTCTAGAAGGAGCTGAGTATCACAGTCATTTTAAAGCTGCCTAATTGGTGCTTATTATGCTTTATTGCTGCTCCGTGACATCCACAGGTGTTTTCAATACCTGATTGAAAACACTTGAATGAACCTCTGTTCTTCAGAGTGGTAGTCTTTAAGGGGTTGAATAATTGTGTCAATGAAGAATTCACAAAAGAAACATTTACTACTGTATTACAAAACCAATTGATGTCATTTTAGTTGCATATGGTTCTTTAAAAAGTCCTTGTAGGATTTCATTCTGAATACAATTACAAATGTCACTAAATTCCCTAAAACCCTTTACAGCATTGGGGGTTGAATAATTTTGAACACAACTGTATATAGACCAACCAAAATACACCCTTAGAATCACCCATTCTAAGGAGCTCCCATTGCCTCCTGATGTGGGACCTATGGTTCCGGAGTTACACGGGGCCAAGTGACCCATGCATCCTGAGATGGGTTTTCTTGCCAGGCAAAGGGATTCCTCGTCTCTGACGTGATCGTCAAGATGTCAGGCTGCTGTGTGTGGATCCCATGTGGGCTCTGTGTTGCCCCTGATCTATGGGATCGAGACGATGCACTGAGTTAATCCTCCACAAAGCAGAGGTAATGCAAAAAACATGCTCAGCGCAGCGTCCACAGTGAAAGGGTTAATATGCAATAACAGAATATTCTGGCTAATTCTTGTTCTCGAACCCCGCTATGACAGTGACACAATGTGTGTGTAATGCAGTAAAGCTCGACATGGAGGTGTGTTACTGAAAAGAACATTAAACACAGTCTAAACAACCCAGGACATACTTGAAAACGAGAGAAATCTCAATGTATCCTTTCTGGTAAAATCCTTTATAAATAAATACTCAATTTACATGGGGTTATACAGGTTGGTGACATTTCTGTGCGCTTTCGTTCCCTGAACTTCAGGGAATCAAATTTCCCCACCCTGCAGTGATTACAGCATTCACTGCAGGGTCCCCGGAGTGCAAAGAATGGACCTGAAAATCCATTGCAAAACTGCCGAAAGTCAGCCGAAAACCTGCCGAACAAACGCATCTGATATGATCCGATGTATTGGATCACTCGAACCGCCACAAAAAAAAAAAAAAAATGGCCAGAAAAAGCAGCCGAGCTGCCAAACACAGCCCCGACCAGTCGCCGGAAAAAGCCGACAAGCTGACGAACGGGGTAAAAAAACCATACAAAAATGTCAAAATTGAAACTGTTTGCAAAAAAAAACTACTGAACGAAAATGCCTGAAATTTACATATAAAGATCCTATGAATGATAATAAAAAGGGCTGTTACAGAAAAAATAAATAAAAAAAACTTTTTGCTACAAATTAAAAGAATGTGTCCTCTTCAACTCTGATCTCTCATTCACTCCTCACATTCAGTCACTAACCTCAGGGTTATTCATGTCACTGACATTTCGATGCTCTCTCTTACCCTGCACTTCAGGGAATCAAATTTCCCGACCCAGTGGTGATTTCAGCATTCACTGCAGGGTCCCCGGAGTGCAGGGAAATGACCCGAAGATCCACCGCAAACCCGCCGAAACTATCGGATCACTCGAACCGCCGCAAAAAACACGCCGAATAAATCTGGAAAAAGCCTGGAATTTATACATAAGATCCTATGAATGATAATAAAAAGGGCTGTTACAGGAAAAAGCTATAAAAAAAAGTGAAATATTTTGAAAAATTCCTAAAAGATCCAAAAAAAATTCAATAAATAGACTTTTTGCTGCAGATTAAAATAATAAACAGTTTATTAGATTGTAGTGAAACGAGAATATTTTGTTTTATTGTAATATAAATTGTTTATTTTTCAAACATATAAATGGGGTACAAAGGGAAAAAAGGGATAAACACTCCTTTGCAAATTAGGGGAAACATCCGTTACAGTTAACATTCACGATGCACGGGAATATTTTTAACATTGAAACCTATGGGATTCGCCTGAATAAACCTGCCGAATGAAACCACTGAACATCAGGGCATTTCACTGACATTTCTCAGCTGTTCAATGTGAATAGATTAACCATTGCTTCTCTATGGGGGATTTCACTGCCGCCGAACAGGCACCGTATTTCACTGCCGCCGGCGCCGAACAGCACCGTATTTCACTGCCACCGAACAGGCACCGTATTTCACTGCCGGCAAACAGGCACCGTATTTATTATTTATTTATTTATTATTTATTTATTTATTTATTTATAAAGGATTTTACCAGGAAGGATACATTGAGATTTCTCTCGTTTTCAAGTATGTCCTGGGTTCAAGAACATTGAATGGTTACAGAAATACAAAGTAGTAAAATGCAAGATATTAACACAAATATACAGATTAACAGAAAATAAATATGTAGGAAATATAGTCACTGTGTTACATGTTTACAGGTGCATTCTGTATATAGTCACTATGTTACATGTTTACAGGCACATTCTGTATATAGTCACTGTGTTACATGTTTACAGGCACATTCTGTATATAGTCACTGTGTTACATGTTTACAGGCACATTCTGTATATAGTCACTGTGTTACATGTTTACAGGTGCATTCTGTATATAGTCACTGTGTTACATGTTTACAGGTGCATTCTGTATATACTCACTGTGTTACATGTTTACAGGTGCATTCTGTATATAGTCACTGTGTCACATGTTTACAGGTGCATTCTGTATATAGTCACTGTGTCACATGTTTACAGGTGCATTCTGTATATAGTCACTGTGTTACATGTTTACAGGCGCATTCTGTATATAGTCACTGTGTTACATGTTTACAGGTGCATTCTGTATATAGTCACTATGTTACATGTTTACAGGCGCATTCTGTATATAGTCACTGTGTTACATGTTTACAGGCACATTCTGTATATAGTCACTGTGTTACATGTTTACAGGCACATTCTGTATATAGTCACTGTGTTACATGTTTACAGGTGCATTCTGTATATAGTCACTGTGTTACATGTTTACAGGTGCATTCTGTATATACTCACTGTGTTACATGTTACAGGTGCATTCTGTATATAGTCACTGTGTCACATGTTTACAGGTGCATTCTGTATATAGTCACTGTGTCACATGTTTACAGGTGCATTCTGTATATAGTCACTGTGTTACATGTTTACAGGCGCATTCTGTATATAGTCACTGTGTTACATGTTTACAGGTGCATTCTGTATATAGTCACTGTGTTACATGTTTACAGGTGCATTCTGTATATAGTCACTGTGTTACATGTTTACAGGCGCATTCTGTATATAGTCACTGTGTTACATGTTTACAGGTGCATTCTGTATATAATCACTGTGTTACATGTTTACAGGTGCATTCTGTATATAGTCACTGTGTTACATGTTTACAGGTGCATTCTGTGTATAGTCACTGTGTTACATGTTTACAGGCGCATTCTGTATATAGTCACTATGTTACATGTTTACAGGCGCATTCTGTATATAGTCACTGTGTTACATGTTTACAGGTGCATTTTGTATATACTCACTGTGTTACATGTTTACAGGTGCATTCTGTATATAGTCACTATGTTACATGTTTACAGGCGCATTCTGTATATAGTCACTGTGTTACATGTTTACAGGTGCATTTTGTATTGAGGAATGTTAATAGGGAGCTCTTAAGGGACTTTAGACTGGGGGAAGATTTGATGGCGTCTGTGAGTTTATTCCATAACTGTGGTGCTCTGTAGGAAAATGAGGATCAAGACACTTTCTTTTTGCATTGTGGTATTGCAAGTAAGGTGCTGGTCCTGGATTCGAGGTTATAGGATGAGGGAACTGCTGGGGGAAGCAGCCTATTCACTGCCACCGAACAGCACCGTATTTCACTGCCGTCAAACAGCACCATATTTCACTGCCGCTGAACAGGCACTACATTTCACTGCTGCCGAACAGGCACCGCATTTCACTGCCGCCGAACAGCACCGTATTTCACTGCCGCCGAGCAGGCACCGTATTTCACTGCCGTCAAACCGCACAGTATTTCACTGCCGCCAAACAGCACCATATTTCACTGCCGCCGAACAGGTACCGTATTTCACTGCTGCCGAACAGGCACCGCATTTCACTGCTGCCGAACAGCACTGTATTTCACTGCCGTCGAACAGGCACAGTATTTCACTGCCACCGAACAGCACCATATTTCACTGCCGTCAAACCGCACCATATTTCACTGCTGCCAAACTGGCATCGTACTCGCTTTCGATCTGCCAAAATTTGGCGAACTGCCTGCTCTCTGAAAAGCTGAATGGCCACGAAAATGCACAGAACGGGGAAATTCATTGTTCGGTGACATTTTCGGGGCCAGATCGTCTCTCTCTGAATAACCTCTAAAATGATAAAACATTGTCTAAATAAACTGCTGCTGTGCCGCGAGGTGAAAAGGGCAAACATTGCTGCTTTACTTCCTCTCCTCCCTGGAAGATCAGAGGGCTAGATCTGGACATTGAAGGGTTAAGGCTAGGGTCAGACGAAAGCATTTTTCCCCGCAAACGTGAAAAAGTGCATCCGAACGCATTGACGTATTTTTTCACGAAAATGCGCAAAAACGGTCAGACGACGCGCATTTTCGGGCGTGATTTTGTACGGATCGTCAATAAAACTCTTTTTACGTCTGGACGTTATGTTGGCCGGACATTAGCAGCGTCTGACATCTCCTAATCACGTGAACACGCCGCTATGCCGCAGCTGCGCACTCAGTACGTCAGTACTAGCGGTTCAGCGTTCTCAGAAAAATGCGTTCAAATTTCACTTGCGTTGCGCGGCCGGACTTTTGTGCGGCCGTACAAAGTATATTGTCCGTCATTGCCCGTCATCTGCTGCTAGTGCGGCCGTAATTATGTGCGCCAGAACGCACGTTAAAAGTGCGCTGGTCTGACCCCAGCCTAAATGTGGAGAGTATAATGTTAAATGTGGCAATGAGAAGGTTAACATGGTGATCAGAATGTTAAACGTGGCGATCAGAGGGTTAAATCTGGAGATTATAATGTTAAACATGGAGACTAGAGAGTTAAGCATGGCCATCAGAGGGTTAAACGTGGAGCTCAGAGGGTTTAATGTGGAGCTCAGAGGTTTCACTCACTTTTGGTGCTTGTAGCCCAGGTTCCCAGGCAGCCCAGGAGGAGGCTTAGGATGATGGCTTCGGTGAGGTATTTCATGTTGTGTGTCATTGAGCGGCGGGGCTGTCACGCAGCAGCTTTATAGTGAGGATGAGGAAGGTGGGCGCGTCACGGGACACTGGTTTTACTGGATTTAACCAAAATCACTCAGTTAAACCTTATTGTTAAGAAGTCTCTGCTGCTCCCAGTGAGCGTCTCCTCCCTCCAGCCCAAAAAATGTCATAATAACGAGAAAACTGCGAGTGCGTCTACATAACACGAAAAGTAAAGTCACACATAGCACAAACACATCGAGACGTACTGTGATATACATATATACTGTATATAAAGAACCCCAGGAGACAATGTGTAAAATCCAATACAAAGAGAAAGCTGTGAGTGCGTCTGCATAACATGAAACATAAAGACGCACATAGCGCAACACATCGAAAAACTCTCATCTAAAATTTACCCCAAACTAGGTGCCCTGTACAGAAACAAATCCTGCCTGAGCCCCGCGGTAAGAAAGCAGATTGTACAACAAATGCTTATGCCAGCTATTGAATACGGAGATGTAGTGTATGCAGCCGCCCCGCAAACACACCTCCAGAAACTTACTACATTGTATAACTCATTCTGTCGCTTTGTGCTACAATGTAACTACATGACCCACCATTGTGACATGTTAAAAGAGCTAAACTGTCCGTCGCTGGAATCTAGACGCACCCTTTACTTTTCCAACCTGGTGTTTAAGAGCTTTTCTGGGAAGCTACCACCCTACCTGAATAGGCTGCTTCCCTCATTCTATAACCTCAGATCCAGGCCTTTCTTGCAATACAATACAAAAAGCAAGTGGCTCCATCCTCATTTTCCTACAGAGCACCACAAATATGGAATAACCTCCCAGACACCATCAAATCTTCCACCAGTCTAAAGTCACTTAAGAAGAGCTCCCTATTAACATACCTCAATACAGAATGCACCTGTAAACATGTAACACAGTGACTATATACAGAATGCACCTGTAAACATGTAACACAGTGACTATATACAGAATGCACCTGTAAACATGTAACACAGTGACTATATACAGAATGCACCTGTAAACATGTAACATAGTGACTATATACAGAATGCACCTGTAAACATGTAACACAGTGAGTATATACAGAATGCACCTGTAAACATGTAACACAGTGAGTATATACAGAATGCACCTGTAAACATGTAACACAGTGAGTATATACAGAATGCACCTGTAAACATGTAACACAGTGAGTATATACAGAATGCACCTGTAAACATGTAACATAGTGACTATATACAGAATGCGCCTGTAAACATGTAACACAGTGACTATATACAGAATGCGCCTGTAAACATGTAATACAGTGACTATTGTGACGGGTTCACTCGGGGCAGGCTATGTGAGGGCCGGTACCTGAGTAGACGGCTGGAAGTAGCCACCTTCCCAGTTCAGGGTTAACTGAATGATTGCTCATTTACCACAGCTGCCCCACCCTTCCCTATAAGAAGTCTCCTTCCAGTTCATTGAGGGGTTTGGAGACAGAAGGAGGAAGGAGTTGGAGACTGTGGTGGAAAAAGTAAGGAATCTGTTTTTATTGGAAAGTGTGTTTTGTTTTACTGGGGGAACCCGTTTAGTGGGCCCAGGGGTAGATAGGTTCGTCTATTGTCAGGTAGCCTCCCAAAAGGGAGTAGGATTTTTTGTTGTTGTTTATTTTCTCTGTTTGTGGAAACCCCTTTGCAGCTGCAAATAAAAAAACGCTTAGAAAACCCACGTTGCTGTGTCCACAGTACCTGCTTCTCCACAAGTGGTGGCAGCGGTGGGATTTTGTACCTGCTGTGCACTGGCAGTAGCAACAAGGGTACAGAACCCACAGTTACAATGGAGGACTTATTAAAAGCACTGGTAAGTGCCATGGCAACGCAGCAGGAGAGCAACCGCCTAATACAGGCACAGATTGGGGCTGTGATGGAGGCCCAGAAAGCTGACCACGAGCTGCTTAAAGCAACTGTACGAAGTTTGGCGACGCAAGCACCCCTAGCCAGGAGACCAGGATTCGAGCTAGTTGCTACCTTCAGAAGATGTTGCCTGAGGATGACGTGGAAGCATACCTCCGTGCCTTTGAGCGCACTGCTACCGGGAGGCCTGGCCTGCAGACAAGTGGGCGGGGATTATCGCACCCTTCCTGATGGAGAGACCCAAAAGGCCTACTATGACCTGGAGGAAGTCCAGGCTACGGACTATAAACTTTTAAAAGCCGAAATCCTGGCTCGGTTCGGAGTAACAAAAGCTGTGAGAGCGCGGCGCTTCTCTAACTGGACGTATGAGGAGAAGACACCACCCCGGACACAGATGTTCGACCTAATACATTTGGCTCGGAAGTGGCTCCAACCTGAGCACCAAAGCACCACGCAGATAGTGGAAACCATGGTGTTGGATAAGTTCCTACGCGGACTCCCACGCAGCCTCCGTGAATGGGTGGGACAAGGTAACCCGGGTACCTATGATGACATGGTGGCCCAAGTAGAGCGCTACCTGGCTGCCAAAAACTTCGAGGACTCGCCCAGGAGGTCTCCAAAAGTCGTTGTGGGGAGCATCCCCACCCATAGAAAGGAGCAGCCTCAAAAAGTCTTCGGCTCCACAACTAGGTCAAATGGGTCGGCAATCCTGCCAGCACCTGGGGACCAGTGCGTTACTCAGACCACAGCGACACTTTTCGAAGAGGGAATGAGCCCCAAAGGAACTCGATACAGTGCTTTGAGTGTGGCAAACTGGGACATATTAGAGCCAGGTGTCCTAACACGTCCGAGCCCATGCAGTGTGGGCTGGGTGAGGACCCCCAGAATTTCTGCGGACTGATATGTCTGACTGGCCTGGTGGAAGGGACTCAGACTTTTCGACTGCCCGTTCTGCTGAACGGACTACAGGCAGTGGCACTTGCGGACTCCGGTAGTGCCATAACCTTGGTGTCAGGCAAACTGGTGGGCCGGGCCAACTTACAGAAAGATAAGACTGTGGGAGTGTTGTGCGTACATGGTAGTACCGTTCGTTATCCCACGGCGCTAGTCGCTGTCTCTGTGGGGGCGAGGGTACGGTCTGTCCCAGCTGTGGTGGTACCCAAGTTACCCTATTCCCTTGTCTTAGGGAGGGATTTCCCGGACTTTCAGGTCATATTGCAGGGGTTATCCGTTGGTATGGCCACTGCCGACCTTGATGAGGGTACTAACGACATCACCGAGGTGTTCCCATTCCACGATACGTTTTTTTGTCAGAAACCTCCTAAACCCCGGAAAACACGCAGAGAGAGGCAAGAAGCCAAGCACGGCTTTACCAGATCTCGGGCTGAGGCTCTGGTGAACACCCCAGCCAAAAGATCTCAAAAGGGGTGGCCCCCAGGTGACAGAGACAGAATTGGGGGTCCCTGTAACACATACGAGTGAGGAGGTGAATGAGGCTCCTAACTCTGGGGGCTCTACCTCCGATGGGAATGACTCAGGGGGAGGGATTTCCGGGAACACTGTTTTTGGGAACGACCAAGCTAGTGATCCTTTATTGCAGACTGCGAGAAGCAGGGTGATTGAGGTGAACGGGGTGCCGGTGGAAGGGGCAATAAAGAGTTATCCGGTTCTTTATTTTGAAGAGTGATCTGTTGTACCAGGTCATTATGGAGGGAGGTCAGGAAATTGAACAGTTGGTGGTTCCGTCCTCTCAGATCAGAAAGGTACTCTACTTCGCTCATTCCCATGTGCTAGGAGGGCACTTAGGGGTTGAGAAGACCCAGGAGCGGGTCCTGCGCAGGTTCTTCTGGCCGGGGGTTTATGAGGCGGTGAAACGGTACTGTGCCTCATGCCCCGAATGTCAGTTGGCATCTCCTAAGCCACACTTGAGAGCCCCTCTCATACCCCTCCTGGTCATTGATGTCCCCTTTGAAAGGATCGCAATGGACATTGTGGGTCCGTTGGAAAAATCCGCACGTGGACACCATTACATATTGGTGATCCTGGACTATGCCACCCGGTATCCTGAAGCCGTTCCCTTGCGCAAAGCAAATGCAATGAACATTGCCGAGAGTTGGTTCAGGTATTCGCACGAGTGGGCATCCCAAAAGAGATCCTGACCGATCAGGGTACTCCATTTGTTTCCGTCTGATGAAAGAGCTGTGTCACTTGTTAAAGATACAGGCGCTAAAGACTTCCGTGTATCACCCGCAGACGGATGGGCTTGTCGAGCGGTTCAACCGCACCCTAAAGGGGATGCTGAGGAAGGTTGTTAGCAGGGAAGGAAAGGACTGGGACATGTTATTGCCCTACTTGTTGTTTGCTATACGTGAGATTCCCCAGAGCTCGACCCGCTTCTCTCCGTTCGAACTCCTATATGGCAGGCACCCACGTGGTCTGCTGGATATACTCAGGGAAACGTGGAGGAGCAGGGGGTGACCGGAACCAACCCGATACAATATGTTGTAAGCATACGCGAGCGGCTGGCTCAGGTTATCCCCCTGGTACGTCAGCATATGGAAAAGGCACAGGAGACCCAATCCCGTATCTATAACCAGAAGGCCACCGCAAGACGGTTCTCGCAAGGGGACAGGGTGATGGTACTGGTTCCGACTACAGAAAGCAAACTTCTGGCTCATTGGCAAGGACCATATGAGGTCCTGGAACAGACAGGCCCTGTCAACTACAGGATTAGGCAGCCTGACCGCCGGAAGAAGGAGCAGATCTACCATGTCAATCTCCTGAAGCCATGGCAAGACAGAGAGGCCTGCGTGTCCCAGACGGCCATGCCCAGTCCGGTCCTCAGGCCCCAGAGCCTGGGGTGGCTATTTCCACTGAGCTGACTCCCTGCCAGGTAGAGGAAGTCAACCGAATGGTCGAGAGGAATAGGGATGTGTTCTCACCGATACCGGGTAGAACACATGACGTGTTTCACGACATTGTGACCGAACCCGGTGTAGCGGTTAGACTGAAACCATACCGAAGCCAAAAGAGAGGCAGTCAGACTAGAAGTCAAGAAAATGCTAGAGCTTGGGGTCATTGAGCCATCCCACAGTAATTGGTCCAGCCCCATCGTTTTGGTGCCAAAGCCAGACGGCTCTACCAGATTTTGTAACGACTTCAGGAAGCTGAATGAAATCAGCAAGTTTGATGCCTATCCCATGACCGTGTGGATGAGCTGGTAGAGAGATTGGCAAAAGCCAGATACCTCTCGACTCTTGATCTGACGAAGGGGTATTGGCAGATACCCCTAACCGGAAGGGCCAGGGAGAAAACCGCCTTTGCCACCCCAGACAGGTTATTTCATTACAGAATTATGCCCTTTGGCCTTCATGGAGCCCCAGCCACCTTCCAGCGGCTCATGGACAAGCTGCTCAGGCCTCACGTCCAGTACGCTGCGGCATACCTGGATGACGTCGTCATCCATAGCACGGATTGGGAGTCCCATCTGCCAAAGGTTGAGGCTGTGCTCGACATGTTCAGAAGGTCCGGTCTAACAGCTATCCCCCCAAGTGTTTTATTGGGCTGGCGGAGGCTAAGTATTTGGGCTATGTGGTTGGAGGGGATCAGTGAAACCCCAAGTCCATAAGGTGGAGGCAATACGGAGTTGGCCTCAACCTCTTAGGAAAAACAGGTGAGGGCCTTCCTAGGGATTGTCGGCTACTACGCCGATTCATACCCCATTTTGCGACTAGGGCGGCGCCGAACCGACCTTATTAAAGGCAAAAGCCCCGATATGGTGAGATGGGACGGTAAGGCTGAGGAGGCCTTTTGCGATCTGCGCTCTGCGTTGTGTGACCATCCTCGTGCACCGGACTTCGGGACTGAGTTCTTCCTGCAGACGGATGCCTCGGAGGTTGGTTTGGGGGCTGTGCTCTCGCAGTATGTGGATGGTGAGGAGTATCCGGTATTTTACCTGAGCAGTTAACTGCTGCCCCGGGAACAACGCTATGCCGTGATCGAGAAGGAGTGTCTGGCGATTAAATGGGCCACAGAGATGCTACGGTACTATTTACTGGGCAGGCAGTTTACCCTGGTCACCGACCACGCCCCTCTGAGGTGGATGCACGGTAACCAGGACCGCAATTCCCGGATCCTTCAGTGGTTCCTCTCCTTACAGCCCTTCAAGTTTGTAGTGCAGCACAGGGCGGGCCTTCTCCACGGCAACGCCGATGCGCTGTCTCGGGCCCATGGGCTCTCCGCTATGGTCGCTTCTCACCCTGGTGTTGCGCTGGGGAGGGGGATGTGTGATGGGTTCACTCGGGGCAGGCTATGTGAGGGCCGGTACCTGAGTAGACGGCTGGAAGTAGCCACCTTCCCAGTTCAGGGTTAACTGAATGATTGCTCATTTACCACAGCTGCCACCCTTCCCTATAAGAAGTCTCAGTTCCTTCCAGTTCATTGAGGGGTTTGGAGACAGAAGGAGGAAGGAGTTGGAGACTGTGGTGGAAAAAGTAAGGAATCTGTTTTATTGGAAAGTGTGTTTTGTTTTACTGGGGGAACCCGTTTAGTGGGCCAGGGGTAGACAGGTTCGTCTATTGTCAGGTAGCCTCCCAAAAGGGAGTAGGATTTTTTTTTTTGTTTATTTTCTCTGTTTGTGGAAAACCCCTTTGCTGCTGCAAATAAAAAAAACGCTTAGAAAACCCACGTTGCTGTGTCCACAGTACCTGCTTCTCCACACTATATACAGAATGCGCCTGTAAACATGTAACACAGTGACTATATACAGAATGCACCTGTAAACATGTAACACAGTGAATATATTTCCTACATATTTATTTTCTGTGTTAATCTGTATATTTGTGTTTTTAATATCTTCCATTTATTACTTTGTGTTTCTGTAACGACTGGAAAATGTCAATGTTCTTGAACGCAGGACATACTGAAAACTTTAAATCTCAATGTATCCTTCCTGGTAAAATACTTTATAAATTAACAAGTGTGTGTGTGTGTATATATATATATATCACGAGTATAGCAGTCTGTAGTGATACCTTTTTTTTATTGGACGTTACATTTAAAATACAAGCTTTCGAGAGTATTTTAAACGTAACGTTAGTCCAATAAAAAATAGGTATCACTACAGACTGCTATACTCGTGATTATATATATATATTTACACACACACATTCATATGCACGCATACAGCTTAGGCACATATACACACAAGCACACAGCCCAGGTGTAATATATATATTGCCTCTGGGGTGTGTATGTGTGTATATATACCTGTGCTGTTTGTGTCAAAGAAAGCCAGTGTTAGTGGATCTTTCAAACAATGGCAACAAATTTGGGTGTTTCACAATAGGAGAATCCAAACAGCCACAGGGGAACCGTCACATTGAAGCTTCTCCTGCTACAGTTTAGATTTCTCTATTGTGAAACCCCAAACTTTGCCGCTATTGTTTGCAAAAATTTGATCTTTGAATAATTGTGGCTATATTACAAACATCACGCTAAAACGGGGACACTAAGGTGGATATTGTGTGCCTGCAAGTGTCTATTTAGCATCCCTGTTTTAGCGTGATATTACGGTGCAGGTGCTAATCTAGCAGTCTGTAAAGTAACGCGGCACTAAGCGTCGGGATGCTCGATGCAGCGCTAAGCGCTGCCGGACAAACCCCTCGATGGTGTCCATAGGACTCCATTGAGGCTTCTGCTGCCAGTCACATGAACTGCATGATCTCGCCGAAGTGATTCGCAGAGGGAGACTGTGGGACTTTTCCCTAGGGATGGTGCGTTTCGGGTTTCGGAATTTCGGAATTTTCACGAAATTTCCCGATTCGTGTTTTCGGATGCGGCCGATTTTCCGAAAATTTTTAGATCCGAAAATGGCAGATCCGAAAAGTTTTCCGAGCCGAAACGAAATATTTTCGGAATTTTCGAATGAACTTGAAATGTGTCAAATCGAAATTTATTTTCGCTCTATTCATGATTTCGGTTCCATTCGTGATTACGGTTCCATTTCGGTAATTCTGGACATCGTATATTTAACTATTACCGGTTATATCACTTGTTTTTTTTGTTTCCAATGATCCGATAATTCTGTCGATACGAAAATTCGTAGTCGGATCCGATTCGTCCGCGGGTCGCGCATGTGCGCACGCGCGGATGTCATAACTTTATTGAGCCATTTTTGTAGAGAGTTTTGACAATTGCCAAAAAATATAGAAATTATTTATCATGGCTGAAGGAAGAGACCGAGAGTCCCATTCGGACACCTCCTCATCTGCTTGCACCCCAGAGACACCCAGGAAGAAGCGGGCCAGTAACATGGCATTTGACGAGATGCTGGAGCTGGTCCGCATCTTTGATCTTAAAGATTACGACTGCCGTAAGGGCCCTTACGGCAGAAAGAATAACGTGCGCAAGAACCGTATCCTAGATAAGCTACGCACCACCATTGCGTAATTATTTGGGAAAGACCGGACGAAGGACCAGCTCTGAAAACGCTGGTCCTATCTGAAGACGCGCGAGCAGGAGCAGCTGAGGCACATCCGTCGCGTCATAGCCAAACGTAAGTGTCATGTTATATTGTAAAGCGCTGCGCAAACTGTTGGCGCTATATAAATCCTGTATAATAATAATAATGTGCTTGCATGTGCTAATGTGCACATAAATACCTTGATTTATCTAGTCCTTGTTTCATGCAATGTGATTGTGTATAGCTTTGCGTTTTCACGACTCGTCATACATGCATTTTTGCCATAGCTCTGCCTTTTTGTGATTTTACGTATTCGTGAAAATTGTGACATTTGATGTATGTAGATGAAGTTACAATGCTGGATTTCTTTTGGCACTGTGTGTACTGTAGTGTGCTGGGGGGGGAGGTTGTGATTGAGTGATGCATACGAGAAGACCCGCAGGTTGCCCAATATTGGCTCCCACCTGCGCATCAATAAAAATCTCTGCGTCTCTGCTAAGTGGTAGGATGGGACATGTTGTTCTTCTGAAAGTGCATCCAAACAGAGCCGCGTTCAATACATCCTCAGCAGCTGCTGAATTGTTGCAGCGCAGCAATTCAGTTTGCTGCAGCAGTGTCATTGAACGCTTTAGATGCAAATTTCAAAACAAAATGGAGGATATCTGTTGTTTCTGCAATATCCAGTTTTATTAGCAGAAACTGAAACTGAGGCTGATGCGTTCTATAAAATAACTAAAAGCAGTCAGCACAATGCGTTTTGTATGCACACAACACAAATAATAGTTTTTATTGAATAAACGTAATGTTTACTTCTGAAAAAAATATATAATTGAACGGTAATATATGTCTATGTGCAGATGAAATAAATAAATATTTTGTGACTTTAGACCTATGAGATGGGAGTAGTGGTGGGTCAAGCTGGTAGTGTTAGTAGGTAGTGGAGGGGTGTCGCAATACTTTCGACAATATATTGTGCAGATATAAAAAAAATTCCAGTCTGCATTATTTACGTGTTATTTTTTGGATTTGGCAGAAAACAGGAAGAAGGCAGCATCTGCCCCGGCGGGCACCAGTGCCCCAGTGGAGGAGGAGGGGGAGCCACGGGCGACCACCAGCACTGGTATATACTGTTTTATTTTGCAACGACTTTTGGTCAAAAGCAGAAACAATTTTTTGTTTACTGTATCTTAATTTAATTTTTTTCTGTATAGCACAAGAGGAGCAGGAGGAGGAAGAGGAGGAGCAGGAGGAGTCGGAGCCTCAGGAGGCCGCCAGCACTGTTATATACTACTGTTATATTTTTTCAAGACTTTCAGTCAAAAATAGAAACCTGCTTTACTTACTGTATTTTCCTTCTTTCATTTATTGGATATATAGAAGGAGTAGCCAGACCGGACACATCCTCCAGTGTCAGGATAATAAATCGGGAGGCGATCGGCGAGCTACGCCTAGCTGTTACTACCATCGACGCCATCCAGGAACTGCTCCAGGAACTGCGGGAGCACATAAGCAATGCCGCTGACATCCTGGAGCGGCAGTGAGACCAGTG